>JAJHSJ010001139.1:0-56567 GCA_021015155.1 Magnolia officinalis
TTTGCTTCTATCTTGGACCCAGTCCACTCTGTGTTTGAAACAGCATGTGAATAGGATCTGCATTTTCATGGGTTACTGTTTTCCTGCTTTTTTCTAACTCAAATTTTGGGTGATATGAAAACAGAAACTTGCCTTATATCAATTGTAATTTGGGCTTTAAAGGCAGGGAAATGGAAACTAGCCTAATGCAGTTTCCATTTCCTGAGCTACCCCAAATCCGGAGCAGATCCATTCCAATACAAAGAAGAAGAAATCCAATTTAAATGGACATCTGAGTGGACCCTTAGCTTTCATCTCTTGACTTCTTCATTAGATGTATATGTATATGATATGGGTTTTGCTAACATCCCCACCTTCATGGGGATGTTAGCAATGTCCTGAAGCTTTTAAATGACACATGGATGACCCGCCATCAATTTGAACTGTTCATTCATTCATACAACTGGGAGCAAGCCATGGCACAAAAATCACGCAAATTGGATGATCCTAAACATCTGATCAATAGCACATAAAATGGGAAGTCAAGATTCAATGAAGAAATAAAATAGGTCCAATCATTATCTTGAAACATCCATTCGATAGATCTTTGTACTGCATATGATTCCAAAGTAGCACTTTGGTTTGATGTTATAACCATATGATCTATGGCTCATAAACAATGGATGGCTGTAACAAATTGAACCCATTCAAAGGGTTATGATTATCCAATCTGTGTTATTCTTGCACCATGGCTTTCTGCAGATGTTACTATTGAATAAACTGTCTTGATTGATGATTGGACATCTCATGCCTCATTTCAAAGGTTTGGGGAATATATACTTATTTATTTGTATTATGCATTTCCAGGAGAAGGCAAAGATGGGAATGATGGAAAGTATGAAGTTCTTAGTATCTTCGAGGTATGTCAGGGATCTTGCAACGCTAGTGGTTGCTTATGGGATCAGTATCAATCTTGTTGAAGTCACATGGAAATCCAAGCTCAAGGCTCAGGTAAAAGAAAGCTTGGTGATTCCTTGTAAATAAAATATTTCTCTTCCTTTTCATATTGAGCCCTGCAAGGTGCACTTGTGCCAATGCCTTTCCAGGGACTCATGGCTCATGCATCCCGACATAATACAGTTGTGGGAAATGCAAGCTGCTCATCAGGGGGTCCCTTTGAATAGATGCCCCATCTCAAAAATCAAGTCACTCCACCTATCATATGGGTCGATGTGTCCAGAAGAGTTTGATGCTTAAACAAATTTACCAATATCCACATCTGATGTACTTGTGTGGCCCCCCAAATGAGCTGACCAACCAGATTTTTGGCACAAGTCATCCGCATTATGGGTCACCTGATGAGCAGCTTGCATCTCACACTGTGCCACTTTGGCACATCGCCGCAAGTTCTTTGCAAAGTGAACCACTGTGAGAGGACTCAACATTTCTTGATTATATTAGTTGTTATGGCTTCTTATAAGTTCACATACAGCTGCCATTTTCTTCTTGTCATGGATGGGATGATCAATTTTATCTAAACTAATGCAAAAATGTTCAAAATATATTTGTGATTTGTAGTTTCCCAGCCCAAATGAATATTCTGCATTCATGGGTGATTTCTCTTCCTGCACCGGAATTGCTACATTCACAATGATGCTGCTCAGTCGGGTCATCTTTCGCAAATACGGATGGGGTGTAGCAGCTACAATCACACCAACAGTTTTACTTCTTACGGGAGTCGGGTTTTTCTCTCTGATTTTATTAAGTGGGCCACTGACACCGTTGCTGGGGAAGTTTGGATTAACTCCACTTCTTGCAGCAGTTTATGTTGGAGCTATACAGAACATATTTAGCAAGAGTGCTAAGTACAGCTTATTTGATCCCTGCAAAGAGATGGCCTACATCCCTTTGGATGAAGATACAAAGGTTCGTTACCCTTTTCTTAGATAGATCTATTATTTTCAGTTTTAAACGAGGTCCTAGGCACAAATATACAAATGCACTTAAAATAAGCATACGAAAATCTTCCCCTTTTCTAACAACTAAAGATTGATACTGCATAAAATTTGTATGACAAGGATAACCTTCTCTTAACTCTTCTGCCTAGCATGCTTAACTACAGTGATGGGTCAAGTGGGCCAGGGATTAGTGAGGGAGATTGGAGTGTGTTAGTTGAGAAATGGGATGGTGGTTATTCACATTGTTACTAGCACACATGCAAGTAAATGTTGCCTGATCACTGCTACTTTCAAGTGGGACCCATTCTGTGTTATTTGGTAAAAAAATCAGGCTGGTCACTCATCAGATAGGCAAAATATATGCAGAATGCGCTGTTGGTAAAACTTTTTAACTGTCCATTTCTTTTTACATGTATGGTCCACTTGAGGAGTCAACAGGCCCTACTTTTGGGTTATGACATGTACAAGTTATGGCTGCCTGACGGAGCGCCCCCATGTGTGTCATGTTGGCATGCATGGCACCAAGCTCTTGGAGGAGTGATGCGTACCCTTGGTAAGGCTCTTTAATGAAAGAAGAGGAGCTCACACGTTTCCCAAACATTAAAAAAAGAGGAAAAAAAGAAGGAAAAAAAAAAAAAAAAAAACGAAAGATCTGCTTCCAAGGCCTGAGTGGCCTTATGGGTGAGTGTGCAACTTTGGCATAGTATGCCATATTAGGACACTAGCATTCCTCAATATGGACATCACCATTATGTGTATGATGATCGTGGTTGTTCAATTTAAAGATTTCTGGCCTGCCCAGTAGTTTTTCTTTTCCCCTGATATAGAACATCCCAAACCTCATTTACTAACAACGCTTGGAGCATTGAAATCAGCTCCTGTTGTTTATCATGCTCATGAGCTCTTCCCATGTCTGCCAGGTCAAGGGAAAAGCAGCCATTGATGTTGTATGCAATCCTCTAGGGAAATCAGGGGGTGCCTTGATTCAACAGTTTCTTATATTAACCTTTGGCTCTCTCGCGAATTCGACCCCCTACCTGGGAGGCATATTGCTGGTGATAGTTCTAGCCTGGTTGGCTGCCGCCCGTTCGTTGGACCGCCAGTTTACTCCGTTGGCCAAAAAGGACCTTAAAGATAAGCTCATTGAGGGTAAGATTTCGGCCGGAAAAACAAGTCTCTCTGTGAAGCTTCAACCAAAGCAAGGAGTCACGTACCGCTTCATGAGTACCTTGAACGACATGGGATTTATTGAGGGAAAATACGTACCATTGCTTGAGGATGTATCATCCAGTGGAAAACTTGAGCTTCTCACTGTTAAGAAGGTTGATTCAAAAATTCAGGTTGAGGAAGCCGTGGGGGCTGATTTGAAGCAAGTGTCTGTTGATGTTGCCGAGGACAATGACAATGGAGGAAATGGCCATGTATCGGCAGATGGGAATGGGATGATCAATTTGTAAGCTCTGGATGGCTGAGTGGGTCCCATCCCCAGTTGAAAAACATCCATAGTGATAATCAAACTCATAATCTTGGGATCCCAGCTGGAGGATAAAAATGACTGCCTGTTTTTTTGTAGTTTAGCATGTGAGACTGTATGCAAAGAATCCGAATGTCAGAGAAGATGGTCAGGCAATGTTGAGGATGGCCATACTTAATGATGGTGGCCGTACATATCATGTTGGTGATGATGACGGCAATGATGCCAAACGAAGCCATGTTGAAGGTTTTCCCCCATGATGCCAAGGTACGAGAATGATGAAATTAATAAAGCCATTTTTGTACATTAGTATTAGCTGAAATAGTTCTTTTTTTTTTTTTTTTTTTTTCAAAATTAAGCTGAAATTAGTTTGAGTTGTCAGTTGTTACCAATGTACTTTGCTATCATTTGTAGATTAGTTGGCCTTGTTTGGTTTCCATCTACTGTATTTGAATTTTGGCATTTTAGTGTTTTGTATGGATTATTATTTTGATCTGTTTAAGATTTGTTCTATATAACTTGATTGAGGACATTTCAGGTATGCACTCTACATATTTGTGACGTTTGATGATGTAAAGATTAAATAGTATGGTTGTATTCCAATGCGTCGGTGATATATATTTGAAGCCTATCTTATGTGTATCTCAAATCCATTGGATTGGGATTTTGCAAGCCAATTTATACCATCTATTCCCAATATTCTCCTGTCCGTCAGATTGCAATTTTGAACCCGTTATGTAGTTATTCTGTTTACTTCTGATATGCATGCTTTGGTTAGATTGCAAATTATGGTTTCACGCTCGTATCATTTATTTGGAAAGAGAACTGATTACCCACAACTGGTCGTAGGCTAAATTCACCTATGACTTATTTTTACAAGCATTTGTCCCTCGAAAGTTCTGATATTTTCAAGGGCAAAAGTGGAATAAAAAATTCGAAAGGCATAAATAACAAGTTGTATTTCCGACTGTAGGTTACTGTTTCTCTTTTGGAAAATGTTCTGCCCTCTAAATTATAACCCTAGTTAATTTTTATTTAAACCATCGTCTTCATAACCATCTAAGCCTTATCCCAGCTAATTAGGCCTGGCTACATGAATCTGGTTCTGCCATTCCACTCTATTAGATTCATATACCTAAATTATAGGTCATCAAGTCTTTTCTTTTATTACCCGCCACCATGTCCTTTTGGACCTTCCCCTTGCCCTTTTAGAGCCTCAAACTTGAACCAGCTCCTAACTAGCACAGTTCTTGGTTTCCATTGCACATGGCCAAACCATCTAAAGTCTACTTCCCCCCATCTTATTATATATTGGTGCTACTCCTGAGTTCCTTGGAATGCATTCATTTCTAATTTTATCCTTCCTCGTCTGCCACTTATCTATCTTAATGTCCTCATTTTTGCTATGTTCATCCATGAACTTGTTCTTTTATTGCCCAACATCCTTCCACATAATGCATGTCTGGTCCTAGAGCTATCTTATAAAATTTCTCCTTCAATTTGATTTGTTTACAGGGCGTTCATGTAAAACTCCAGACGCACTTCTCCACTTCTTCCAACTAGCTTGAATTCTGTGAATAACACCCTTCTCTATCTCTTTGCTCTATGGATTATTGACCTAAGATATCGAAAATGATCATTTCGGTACTACTTGCTCAGCAATCTTAACTAATTCTTTGCTTATGCTTCTATTATTACTAAAATTGTATTCCAAGTACTTTGTTTTAGTTCAACTGATTTTAGAACCTTCAGATTCTAAAGTATCACTCCATACTAGTTTTAACTTTATGTCTCGTCAATCAAACTATGTCATCCGCAAGCAACATACACCATGAGACATCTTCTTGTAAATGCCCTGTTTACTCATCCATGACCAATGCAAAAAGACAGGGGCTCAATGTGGACCCCAAGTGTACGCCTATAGTAATTGGAACTAACTTATCTCTCCACCAGGGATCCTCATATTTGTTACCGCTCCCTCGTACATAACTTTAATCATGACAATATATCCTCTTGAGACTCCTTTCTTTCTCAACACCTACCAAATTAACTCTCTAGGGACCATTTCGTATGCTTTCTTGAAGTTAACAAAGATCATGCTGGGATCCTTCTTCCTATATTTCTCTGTCAGCTGTCTAGGTAGGAAAATAAACTTAATGGTCGACCTTCCTAGCGTAAATCCAAATTTGATTTTCTAATACATTAATCTCACGCCTTAACTCTTGCTTAATCACTTTCTCGCAAAGTTTTATAGTAGGATTCATGAATTTAATCCCATGATCGTTAGTACAACTTTGTATGTCTTCTTTATTTATTTATTTTTAAAAATAGGTAGCATGGTAATTATCCTCCATTTGTCTGGCATTTTCTTTGATCTTACAATCTTGTTGGTCGACATTGTCAACCAAAATAAACCAGTATCTTCCGTGCAATTCCAAATCTATATCGGTATACCATCCAGTCCTACAGCCTTTCCGTCTTTGTCGTTTTTGAAGTTTCTTTATTTCAGATATCCTATTCCTACGGAAATATCTGTGGTCTCTAGCCCCTCAATTGAGTTTATGATTCATTCCTGTGAAAGTTTCTTGTCCTCAATCTGTCATAAAGATCGTCGTATGCATTAAGTTTAGCCTCAGTACTTTCTTAGCATTCTTCTAGGCATTTCCATAATTCTTCTAAATTTTCCTCATTTCTAGTTGCTTGCCGTGCCTTGAAAGAAGATAGTTTTCTGCTGATAGCCTTTCGGACCTTGCAATTCCACCACCAACTTTCCTTATATGAGTGATTTTTCCTTCTAGATACTTGGAAAACTTCTTTTGCTACTTTCCTAGTGCACTCAACCTTTCTTATTCCACATAACATTAACTTCGTCCTCGACGTTTCACGTTTCTTCTTCTCTTAATTTAGTCTAAATAATACTCTGCTTTACCTCCTTTGAGTTGCACCACCTCATTTTGGACACCAATTAATTTCACTCTGCTCTTCCATCTCTCGATTTAAACATCCATAACAATTAACATATTTTGCATAGTCAGACTCTTCCCTTGTATAACCTTTTACAGTCTTTGCATATCAATCGGATTATCTTCCTAAGTAAAAGCAAGTCAATTTGGCTTGTATATGATTTGTTTTTAAAGGTAGTTAAATGTTCGTTTTGCTTTTTGAAATATATTTTTGCTGGAGCCTGATATGTTTTTAAAGGTAGTTCAATGTTCGTTTTGCTTTTTGTAGTATATGTTTGCTAGAGCCGGATCAAATGCCATAGCGAAATCAATGATAACATCTCCCATCTCAATTTTTTTTATTTTTATTTTTTTCAATTTTTGTATCCCAAAACCATATTCTCTATCTACCCTTTCACATCATCTATTATCTTTTCCTACATGACAATTTAAGTGTCATCGTACATACTGTCTTCTCTCCGTTTGGAATTTCTTTTGGTAGTTCATTCATGTCCTCCCAGAATTATCTTGTGCTTATATTCTCTAGTCCTATCTGCTGCATGTATGCACTAGTAACATTGATTATCTTCGCTTCAAATCAATCTGTATAAAACCCTAGGCTCTTTACATCTACAACTCTATCTTCTAAATAGCGTGTTTTTTTTTTTTTTTTTTTTTTTTTTTTTTTTTTTTTTTTTTTTTACAGCTATTCCTACCCCATTTTGATTGTTATCCTTTCCTATATATCAAAGTTTATATCCATCAATCTCCACTTTTTGCCTATTTCCACTTAGTCTCCTGTATGCAAGTTTTGTTTTTGTTTTTTGTTAGCTTGTTAGTACACCCCACTGTCAGTTCACACTTCACTGTTAGCCCACCCCCACAAGGGAATTGATACCAAGACCTCAGTGTTGAAACGAGGTATCTTTCACTCAATCTACCACTTGAGCTATGGATCGGGGTGTGTATGCAAGCTTTGTTAACTCTCCTTGATTTCATTGTATCCACTTAACTCCATACTCTTGTTAGTTTTACTACATTCCATGTGGCAAGATGAACCATATTATCTAAGACCATCTTTTTACCTGCACTCATCCAGAATAGGTGGGGAAGGTGGGGAACCTGTGCTATTTCACACTTGCCTGCACTCGTCCAGAATAGGTGGGGAACCTGTGCCATTTCACACTTGCTCTCGAACTGATAGTGTGGCGAATCAATCCCTTTATCTCATAGCCGCCCACCTTGAGTGTGCCCTCCAGGACCATCTTTTTACCCGCACTTGTCCAAAATGGGTAGGGAACTTGTGCCATTTAACACTTGCTCTAAAAGCTCAAACTGATATAGCGTGGCGAATCAATCCCTTTATCTCATAGCCCAGGTCAAGCCAAGCCCACCCTGAGTGTACCCCCGCTTCACATAGGCCACCCAACTCGATCCTGGTGTGAAAATGCCCCTGCATTAATCACCCCTGATGAGAAGTCTCGAATATGAGACTTTTCGCTCTTTTGACATAGGACAGCTAACCACTTGCTCCAAAAATTCGAACTAATAGTATGGTGAATCAATCCCTTTATCTCATAGCCCAGGCTAGGCCCTCGGCTGAACCCCCCTCGTGGGCCCCACTTCACATGGGCTCATTACACATGAGCCTCATCTCGCACGAGCCACCTGCTTCACATGGGCCACCCACCCTAAGTGTGCCCCTGCTTCACACAAGCCACCCCACTTGAGCCTGATGTGAAAATGCCCCTGCATTATTTCGAGTATTCAATACCGTAATATTTAATATTTAAAAATTAGAAATTTTGTAGCCTTGCCAGGTCCAGTATGTTTTGGTGAGCTTTCTGGAGAGTTTGTCTTTCGTTCTTGTTTTCTTTTTTCCTTTTTCAGTTTGAGTCAAATCAAGTTGACCAAGTCAATCCAGTCATGGCCAAGTTGAGTTTTTTTGCTTGTTGATAAAATCTCCTGGGGTTGTGAATTTTCAAGTTTCCAAGCACAGCTTTGACCTCGGCTAGCTGCAGAATACTTCTGTTGGATAAATTCCTGCTCCTTAGACCCACCTGGGATTCGGCAAGGCATCAAAACACCTCCCTTGCCCCATTTGTACCAACAGGTTGATTCCACGTCCATTTATTTCTTTCAGTGCAATCTCTCCTAAATTTGGAAGGAGATGCAATGGAGTTTCTTTCAGTGCAATCTCTCCTAATCGACATGCCACACTCCCTTCGCTATTCCATGCCCCAGGAGTCTCTCCAAAGATGGAAAACTGTGATGCATTTGGCAGGCTACCCCGTCTGACTATGTGTCGTGGCATGTTTGGAAAGAACACTACATGCAGCATTCTTATCTGTAACCCTTCAGCTGCAGAGTCAAGAATCTAGCGCGGTGTTTTGCAATACATGCCAGACCCATTTGGTGGTTCATCCCTGGGCGATTCCCGGGCCTGTTGGGACTTTGGGCCTTTCCAGGGACGCCAATGGAAAATTCAGAGGTTAATGCCAACTTGATTCCACACTTGGCCTGAGGACTGAGCGAGGTTTGGAATCTAGGCCTGGCCAATGATGAATGTGTTGGGGATACGACCAGCTTTAACCCGACTTGTATGGCAAAGAAGCCACCTCAACAGAATCACACAACACAATAGGGAAAGAAAAATTCAAGCAACCACCAAAAATACCTATAGCATCAAGCGACAAAAAATCCACTATATTCAGAAAGTTACAAGAGATGGAACAACTTACAAATGAGAAATCCCATCTTCTCCCTTAAACCCTTGAAAACATGTCAAGTTCCTTTCATTCTACTCTAATTGTGTAATTAGAAGCCTATTTATACATTTCCGTACGAAATTGGAAACAAAAATCTGCACTAACGCATTCTGCTTGGTCACAGCTTCGGTTGACCGAGACATCAACAGTCTCTCAGTCAATCGAAATACATCTCGGCTGATTGAGAACATCATCGAGTGCTTCGGTCAACCCAAGAATTCCTGGGTCGATCGAACAATACTGCACTAGATTAAAGACACTCTATCAGCAATCTCTACCATGGCTTCAATCCTTTAACTCCACTGTTCCAAGTTGCTATCATTATATCTACTTATATAGTAGCACCATCATTGTCGCTTTAGATGTACACTCTGTCTTCATTCCTTCTTTGCCAAGCTCAAAAAAGTCGAGCAAAACCTGAACTTCTTTGCAAGAACTACCTTCGTAAGCATCGCTACTAGATTTTCACTTATGTGAATCTTTTCAAGAGTAACACCATCTTACTCTAGCATTTGCCGGATAAAATGATGATGAACATCAATGTGTTTAGTTCGGGAATGGTATACCGAGTTCTTTGCCAAATTGATCACGTTCTCGCTGTCACAATGTATAGGCATGGCTTCCTACTAAAGTCCTGAATAATTCATCATTCATTTTAACCAAACAGCTTGCTTAAATGCTTCTGTCATTGTTATATATTTCACTTCGGTTGTGGAAAGAGAAACCACAGACTAAAGGTTCGACATCCAACTGATCGCTCCACCCGTTAACACAAACGAGTAATTGGAAGTCGGCCTTCTATTGTCCACATTACCAGCATAATCTGCATCCACATAATCTACACGTTTCTCCTCAGATTTTTCGAATGTCAAGATGTAGTCTGTTGTACCTCATATGTAACGAAGTAGCCATTTCACTGCCTTCCAATGTTTGTTGCTGGGGTTTGACGTGTATCCGCTTGCAATACCCACTGTATGTGAAATATCTAGCCTAATAAAGACCATGACGTACATAAGACTGCTAACCGCGCTCGAGTAGGGCACACGAGGCACTACTTTTCTTCATCTAACGCAGGACATTGTTATGAAGAAAGCCGAAAGTGAGCGGCGTGGGGTATGCTAGCTAGTTTAGTCTTTTCAAGTCTGAACTTGACTAAAACCTTTTCAAGATACTCTTCCTAAGACAACCATAGCCCGTTCTTTTTCTTATCCCTGTGTATATCGATGCCAAGAATCCCTATTGCAGCCCCCCAAATATTTCATCTCGAATGTCATGGATAACCGAGCCTTCAATATGTTGATTTCAAACATGCTATGACTGCCGATAAGCATATCATCAACATACAATATTAGAATAATGAATTCTCCATTACTTGGTAATATGAAGTAGACACAATGGCGAATTTGCTTTTGATAAACCGTTGACTCAACATGAAAGAATCAAACTTTTTGTACCATTGCCTAGGCGACTGTTTCAGGCCATACAACATGTTTAACCTGCAAACATTATTCTCTGCTCATTGCACATTGAACCCTTCAGGTTGCTTCATGTAGATATGATCTTTTAATTCCCTGTGTAGAAACACAATCTTCACATTTAACTGTTCCAATTCCAGATTGTATTAGGCAACTAACGCTAATACAAATTTGATAGATACTTGCTTGACCACAGACGCGAATATGTCACCGAAGTTGACACATTCTTTCTAAGCGTAGCCCTTCACAACCAATATGAGCTTGTACCTATCTAGTTTATTGTGAAAAATTTACTTGCACCCGATTGCTTTCCTCCCAACGAGTAGTTCCACCAGCTCTTACGTTTCATTCTTGTACAAAGAGTCCATTTCATCATGTATCTCCGCCATCCACTTCTCAGCATCTGTGTCATCTAATGCTTCCTAAAAAGTGGACGGTGAAATTGCATAGATAGTATACCACGACGCGTGTGGAAGCTTGGAATTACGACTAATTCCTTCGGGGGGGATATGACCACTAAAAAAAAAAAAATCTTTGCCTAATTATACATTTTACCAATTAAAACCAATAAAAATAACACTTCAGCTTCCAAGCCAAAGTGGGTCCAATCACATAGACTACAATATGTGCAATAATGAAGCAACTAGTCTATAGAGATAGTGAGCTTGTATGTGCTTATAAGTTAAGTGCCTAGCAAACAATCCAATTCAAACATTCATATAGTTTAACTAATCAAACACAAGTATATATAATGGTTCGGTTTTCCTATTCCACTCTTAGCGAACAAACTCTTCTCGAGTGTACCGGTATACACTATCATTGGAGTTTTCAGTAGATTCATCCGTAATCTCTACAATGATTTTCCTTGGGCTAACCACCAACCTACACGTACACTCCCGTGTCGGTAGTTCCCGTAAGAGACTTTAGTTGGTTTTTTATCGACTAACCAACAACCACTAGCGGTCCTAATCCAAGGCCCTACGTACACTCTTGCCGGAGGCTCCCCAAGGAGATTAATACGTACGCACTCGCATCCGGTGAATTTGACCCTGCATATAAGCCTAGGTCATACACAAGAACGTATTCAAGTTTGGGCTACAAACTCTTACACTTGATCCTACATAAGGAAAGAGTGTATAGACTCTATAATGCCAACTTGTCAGATTGAGCCCCTTTTATAGCGTCTTCTTAATATGTTTATTCAATGATCTCACATGCTTGAATCGACTTCTTGATTGCTCCCACGCTTGTTGATGCCGATGGTTCAACTCCACGAATAAACACATTGTATGCAATCCTCCGATGAGATGACCAAGGTGATGGGAGGATGGTGAAATTTCTTACAACTAATGGATAGTTGATTTCCAAAGGGGATTCACCTAGACGGGTCTTCTAGAGGATGTAGATAAGGATATACATATAGGCTTGGTGTCTAATCTCTATAAAATGTAGAGATCAAGATCATCACAATGGAGGCTAGAATTCTCATTAAAGTGGTAAAGCTCAAGAAGATGACTTAGATCTCATAAGTTTAGAAGCTTAAGATGAGGGATATGAGTGGGGAATCACCTAGGCTTTTATTGTACCAAAAATACATCCGTGTGCCCAAAAATTGAATGTCCATTTTATAGAAATTGTGTTGCAACGGCTATAAAACGACTAGTTAATGGCTATGTCAATAGGATCGAAAGGTCATTCAATAGGATCGAGCTATCCTTCGATTCTATTGAGAAATTCCAGGAATTTTATGTGTAGTTGCTGGACCGTTTCTTCGATCACATCAAGCTGGTCTTCGATTCCATCGAGACTCATCCGCAGCCTGTTAATGGGATCAAGGACCACTCGCAAAGTACTCTTTTGGGTTGTTCATTTTACAGAAGCTCTGCACTTTTTTAGCCTATCTTATCATGTTCCAATTAGGCTCCTAAGGCTATGGAATGATCAATCAAATGTTTATCTATTAAGGCACGATCATCTAGAGGCTAGGTTGTTTTGGGTTTAAGGTTAGGGTCACCAAGACACTTCAATTTACCCGTTCTTCACTCCTTGATGCTTCTTGTCCTCTTATGTCATCGGTCTTCAACTTCCAAGGGCTCAACCGACTCATTAACACATTGATAAATAGGTGCACAAATCAATGCCCCGGATGGATTCCCCTCATTCGTAATGATGGAAAATGCAACATTTGATTAATTCATGTATTTCAACGGTACTCTGCGATTTCTTGATGGATTTCTCCCGACAGGTGGTGACTCCACCTTTTCCTGTACCTCTGTATGCGGCTCAACTTATTCAAGTGTTTCAATTTTATCCGTTTCAACATCAATCGTTGATTTTTTTTTATTTTTTTTTTCATTTTCTTGTGCTCATCCTTCTGAAACAAGGAACCCTCATCGAATTTGACGTCCCGGCTAAATATCATCTTGCGTAAAATCCGGTCATACAATCTGTATCCTTTCACTCCATCGTAACCGACAAAAGTACACTTTTTAGCCATTTGGTCCAGCTTATCTCTCTTAACTGACGGTAGATGAGAGTAAGCATCACAACCAAATATGTGCAACCCCGAGTAGTCAACTTCCTGACCACTTTATACTTCCTCTAGAATTTTACAATCAATCGATGTAGACAGATCGATTCACTAAATAGCAAGCCGTGTTTACAACCTCAACCCATAGCTCCTTGCCCAACCAAGTATTACTCGTCATACTTCGGGCTCTTTCTAAAATAGTCTGATTCATATGTTCAGTTACACCATTTTGCTCGGTGTATGTCTCATTGTGTTATGCTTCACGATCCCCCCATCGTTGCAGTATTGATTAAACTCCCTAGAAATAAATTCTCCTTCATTACGTGTCTTTAGAATTTTCACATTTCGTTCTGTCTGCATTTCAACCATTGCCTTCCATACCTTGAAAGTGGCCAAAATATTGGATTTATATTTCATGAAATAAACTCACACCTTTTTAGATAAGTCCTTAATGAATATCGCAAAGAATGACGACCCTCCTCTAAAAACAACGGACGACGACCCCCACACATTCGAGTGCACATAATTAAGTTGTCCTTTACTAACACGTTTCCCAATTTTAAAACTCAACCTTAATTGTTTTCCGTATATACAAATAGTGCTTACATATATCTACAAAAAAAATTAAAATTAAAACTAGGAATTAAACCATGATCAAGAAGTACTTTCATATCGGGCTCGCTCGTGTGGCCTAGGCGCGCATGCCACAAACGTAATGATGTGGAATCCGCTACAGACATTGCAGCTCCATCCGATATAGTATTCTCGATCAACTTGTAAAGATTTTTGCTCCGTCGTGCTTTCATAACTGTGAGTGCCCCCTTTAAAACCTTTAGGACACCTTCATAACCAGCGAATTTGCATCCAAGTACCTCAAGAGCTCCCAAAGATATCAGATTCTTCTTTAAATTCGGAACGCGCCTCACATCGATTAGAGTACGCTTTACCCCAGCATACATTTTGATGCGAACCAAACCAATTCCTATCGTCTTACAAGCATGATCATTGCCCGTAAGAATCAAGCCACCATCATACTCATTGTATGTGGTGAATCAACTCCAGTGATGACATATGTAGTACGATGCCCTCATATCCAAAATCCACACATTCTTACATTCATTGTTTAAGTGACCGACAATACATCACACCCACCCATTCCTACATCAGATTATACTGAATTGGCCTCTTTCAGCGAATCGTCTGACTTCCTCTCCTTATGGGTTTTAGGATTTGTATAGTCCTTCACATGTCCCATTCTGCCATAATTCCAACACTTCACATTCCTTTTGTCCTTCGACTTAGACCTCGATCGTGACTTCCCATTCTCTCGCTCAAATGATCTTCCCTTGATAACTAGTGCACCCGTAGAAGTACATTCCCCACCATTATTCCTTCTCAACTGTTTCGACTGAAGAGATGAGATAATGGTATCAAGGTCTAAGGTATCCCTACTATGGCACAGAGTATCCACCAGATACTCGTAGGAATCCGGAAGAGACATCAACAAAATTAGGGCTTTATCTTCTTCATATATCTTTACTTTCATACTTGTCAGTTTGCAAACTATTTTATCGAAGATGTTAATGTGCTCAGGGAGATCCGACCTTTTCACCATCTTCAGAGTGTAAAGCTGTCTCTTAATATATAGACGATTGGAGAGCGATTTCGTTATGTAGATGCTCTTTATCTTCACCATAGGCCTGCGGTAGTCGTCTCATTAATGACATTATAAAGGACTTTGTTAGCCAAGTACAATTTTTTTTCTTAGCTTCTTAGTACACCCATTGTTAATTCACACTTCACCGTTAGCCACCCCCTACCAGGGAATCGATACCAAGACCTCAGTGTTGAAACGAGGTATCTTTCACTCAGTCTACCACTTGAGCTATGGATCAGGGTGTAGCCAAGTACAATTGAATTGCGCTAATCGTCCTCTGATCAAGTTCATCCTAATCGACTTTTTTCATCGATTCTAGACATTTCGCTTTGTCGAGGAGCGCACGCTGTAACCCTTAGTAAATTTAGAGGACTTTCATCTTATACCTCCACAATTCGAAATTGTTTTTACCCGTGAATTTTTGTCTCAAACTTCACATTCGATCTCCTCGATGTCATGTCTCATATTCAATCTGAAAACCCAACGTTCGCTCTGATACCACTTGTTGGTGGCATGACAAGCCCTAACATGACTTGTCCGGTGTGGAAGCAACCTGAGACGAAATCACATAATGCAATAGGGAGAGAAAATTCAAGCAACCACAGAGAACACATGAATTTTACGTGGAAAAATTCTTGCGGGAAAAAACCATGGCACCAAGCGACAAACAATCCACTATATTATGAAAGTTACAAGAGATGTAACAACTTACATATGAGAAACCTTAGCTTCTTCCTCAAAACCCTTGAAAACATTCTAAGCTCCTTTCGTTCTACCCTAATTGCATAATTAGAAGCTTATTTACACTTCCGTATGAAATTAGAATAAAAAACCTGCACTAATGCATTCCATTCGGTCACATAGACATCAACAAAGGTCAATCGAAACAGACAATCAGGAACATCACAACGTGCTTCGGTCGACCGAATAACACTGCACTAAATTAAAAGCACTCTATCAACAAAAGGCCTGGTCTAGCCTATTGGTCTGGTCCAATCATCAAGTTGGTCACCATTGTACAATAGGAACAAATGATTTAAAGACATTCTTGGGCAGTCCACTGTTCCCATGAATGTTGTTCAAAAGCATTTTTGGATCCAGGGTCAAATTTCTATGATCAAAATAATTTATATGATGGGGACTAGCTTTGGGTAGAGGGGATACCCTACAAACTTTTTAAATTTGAGCTTATTCCAAACCTTTGATCATTTCATTCTTTTCCTTGTAGGGCCAGCCTTATCTTGGCTCCACGTTATAGGGCTTGAGCTAGGGCAACGGTTAGAGCGAAGGTCTCTTTAACCTAATAAGATCCAGAGCCAAGGTCCAAAGGAAACAGTTGAGAGAGAGACATCCATCCTTGATTTTTATAGGGCCCATCATGATGATAATATAAAGTCCTCTAACCATTAGATTCCATGCCAAAATTTAGGCCTGAGGTCAAAAAATCTCATCCGTGATTCAGGTGGGCCACACCAAGGGAAATAGTTTAGAGGGACGAGTGTTTTCCTGTACGCTTGTTAACAATGGTGTGGTGTATCTTGAATCACGACTGAAGCTGAGTTTTGGGCTTGGGGTCTAACAGGGGGTGACACCTGGTGGTGGGGGTAGATTTCACATAAACATCACAGTGGGGCCCACCCAGGACACAGGCTCCTTTGTTGGCATAACCAACTGAAGGGGGAGTAAAAAATCTAATGAAAGTAATGATAATTTCTTAGATTTATGAAGTAACTCATTGAAACCTTTTTAGAAAGTTACAGGAATGTAAATTATATATATATATATAATATATATATATATATATATATAATATATTATATATATCTATATCTATATATATATATATATATATTAAGTCAGCAGTTTTTATTTTATTTTATTTTTAATTTCGTGCCTTTTAGCTTCAATGTACAACAACGGGAGTCCAAGTGAATTGTAAGTGCTATGGTTTAGATCATCACCCTGTATTGTCAAATTTTGTGGTGACAAACCAATTTGGAGTGATTGGCTTGTTAGATAGATGGAAAGTTCACCTTCATACGAAGATGAGTTTCAAGTCATCTTCATCAACATCGAATGCTACTACAACTTCAAATCAAAGTACATGTTCAACTGCAAATACAAGATCAAGTTCATACACAAGACCGAGTGCAAGTGCGACTTCAAAATACTAATTCAAGTCCAAATGCATTACATGATCAAGTTCGTATACAAGTCTAAGTTCAAGTGTACAAGTTTCAAGTTTCAAAGAGTACAAGATCAAGCTTCAAGTACTTCAAGAATACTATCTACCAAAGCGACCGAGGTTTACAAGTTTAATACTCACATTTAAGGTATATGTGACCCTAGAAAGACCTTAGGGTTAGGTCATTCATATTGCATATTGAATTTGGGTTATTGTACTTATTTTCGGCTTTGTTTCGACTAGCCCTAGTCATACTTCTACTAGTCCATGCACTGACTCGACCAGTCCAGAAATTAACTCAAATTTTTGGATAAGTCTGGTAGGTCTTCGACCATCGAGCACCTTGCTCGACCGGTTGTGGAGACTGGCTCGACCAGTTGAGTAGGGCTCGACTCAAAGTCTAACAAGGTTTTTGAGCCCCACTCGACCAGTCGAGAATGTCACTTGACCAGTCGAGTGTTGGGTTTATCCGATCGCGCCAGAATTTTTGAAAATTGGTTGCTGTCAGGACCAGTCGAGGCAGTCCTTAGGCCAGTCGAGCGAACCGAATTTCACCGTATTAATATAGGACTTTTCTCAGCATTTCATACTCATTCCAAGCTAATTCAAGCCTCCTCTCTGAGAACAAAGTCCCCGCTATTGTGAAGCCATTGTACGGTAATTTAAGATTCTTTTATAGCTTTTTGATTTTGAATTTCTTGATCTCTTGTTATTCAATCTTACTTGTTAAAAAGGGAATTTTGTTTTACCCTTTTAAGATCCAAGAAATTGAATCAAAGTAGCCCAAGGTTGGATTTAAATTAAAATTCATTTAGACCTGGAACCCCGTTATTTGTGAGATTGAACATTGAACATGTACATCTTCAAAAAGGCGGTTCTACTGGGCTACATCGAAGAAGAAGAATCTTCAGATAAGTATTATCATTTCAATTATTGTATTTTGGTTTGTGAGATTACCATTTTTTTTTTTTTTTTTTTTTTTTTTTTTTTTTTTTGTCGTTTTGACTGAGATAGCTAGAAAATCTCAGTGTGTGTGGTTTGTAATTGTGATAGCCCATTGAAAACACAATTGTAAAGGTTTTAAGGTGAACCTTGGAAAACCTTCTTTCATAGTGAAAACCAATATCCCGTGGGTTGTGGATATTGGGAGTGGAGTAGGTGTGGCTGTTTGAGAACAGTTGGTGTACACACCGAACCACTATAATTCTCGAAGTTTGGATGATGATGATGATGATGTATGTGATGTGGTGAATGTTGTATTTTTTTTTCATGTTTATGTGGTGAATGTTGTAATAACTAGATTTATTTCATTTATCCTTTGTATTAGTTTGAGTTTTTGATCCTTACTAAGTTCAAGACATTAGGTTATCCTACCATAAACCTTAGTTTTTGGTGTAAGGTTGTCTTTTGAATGAAGTTTGTATCAACCTCTCAAGACTAGTGCATTTGAGGTTGCTATTTATTTCAATTATCTACATTTAGTCCCTATTCACCCCCCCCCCCCCCCCCCAAGGATTGAGAGCTCACCCATTTTCAAGAATTCCTTGCATTTAAGTAGTAAAACCAATATGCATTTACCACTAAACACGTACAATGGGAGTCCAAGTGAGTATAAGTAAGCTTAGTAGCATTTAGGTTGTATATGGGACATCTTGGTCCTACACTAATATGTTAGCGCCTCCCTGTTTCAAATGAAGATTGATCATAAACAACTGCTTACGGTACTACAACCATCCTACCTTGACAAGCCGCACACTCGATGTTGAATTGGAACTGATGGCAAACCTAAACCCACAAACCCATAGGAAACCAACACCTCGGAGACCCTTAATAGGAATCCACTCACCCAAACCTACCAAATCACTCCATCACCTGCTCTAAAATAACACAAGGACCCAACATACATACCCACCTAGGGCCCAGTAGAAGAAGCCAAAGTGCAAAATTCCATTCCGATGGCAATCAAATTGCTACTTGTGCCATGTTGGCCAATTTAGGCCTGCTAAAGGATGCCCTGGTTTATCCCAATGCGGCTTTTATGGAGAAAGTTCAAGTCCATAAGATTGCCGCCGACAGACAAAGGCTGCGCATGGATCTTTACAAGGAGAGAATTTCTCTGCTATGAGTGAAGAGTAGGAAAGAGAGTATGAGTGTGAAATCAAGATAGTGTTTGCACCCCATCGACATGATCCACCCATTCCATCTCAACCATATAGTTTAACCCATACCTGTAACCAAGTCATTGCAATGGTTCAAATCGAACCTGTGAAGGGTTGGGATTTGAGATCCACGATCATCTCCTCTTGGGAGGAGTATCGTAGCTTTCACGTGTCTTTTCAAATCTCCATCTACGTGGGCGGCCATCCAACCATCCATTTACTTTGCTTTTATTTATATTGCACATTTTTTTCTTATACATTTCCTTGTTTCACTCTTAAGTGACACTTGAATGTATGCTTTACGCTTTTCCGGGTACTTGGATCTTAGTGCATAAAAAATCGAGATTCACTTGATTTTTGTTTCCTTTTCTCTTCCTTTTTGCAACTAGATCTCCTCAAATCATCATCAAGGTTGAGACATCCATATCTCCTAGGTAGTGACTTAAGTTGAGCAGTAGTTTTCTAATCGTTTTCAGACCTT
This sequence comes from Magnolia officinalis, assembly GCA_021015155.1. NCBI lineage: Eukaryota > Viridiplantae > Streptophyta > Magnoliopsida > Magnoliales > Magnoliaceae > Magnolia > Magnolia officinalis. The sequence continues at coordinate 19,609 of JAJHSJ010001139.1, forward strand.
TTCTACTGTAACACCCCGTACTTTCCAGTACTCGAGTGTTACCAAGTAACCTAACTTAGTACAAATACTAACTTAACTTGGACATTCACATTCATTACAGTTTAAATCCAACCGTTGAAGAGAGTCTCAATCCATATATTAAGCCACCCACCCATTAATGTTGAAATGAATCATCACATCATCAGCATAACCCATTTTAGGATTCCAACCACCCTGATGGACCAATCACTTTAATGGACAAATCAAACCATCCGTTGTCGACATCAGATCTTGAACAAATTTACTTTAAAAGGGACTACTGACGTCGAGCACCATTGACGATAAGATTTGACCGCAACCTAGCCATTAGATCGACGGGAATCCATAATTAAATACCCAAATATAAAACTACGGCCCACAACCCCCAACTAGTAATCCATCGTTTAATCATCACCATTAGAATATTTAATCATTGAAGATACCATTGATTACAACGTAAGAAGCCCCTAAGACTATTAATGACTAAAGATTAGTGTTGGGAGTGGATGAGTGGACGTTCACTTGGCATGGCCCACTTACAAACCCAAATAATCTAATCTTTATAATCAAAGACTTATAGGAGACTGAATGAATGAGTAAATGGCCCTAATCGGGCTGTGACCCACGTGAACAATTTTTATATATTATATATATATATATATATTATATATATATAATATATATATATGGTTTAGGTACTATGCGCTCGACCTCACGATAAGGGTCCGTAAGGTCGAGCTATGTGGGCCCCACCGTGATGCGTGTTGACCATCAACACTGTGCATTTGATGGGTCCCCTTTAAATTATGAGATATTCCAAAAATCAGCCGTATACAGAACTCAGGTGGGCCATACCATCTAAAATCATGTGAAGACATGCCAAAAACATATAAAAGCACTTGGTGGGGCCCACCTAAGTTTTGAATGCCGCTGAAACGTGGTCTGAACCCTCATCCAAGTGGGACACACATAATGAATGGGCCGGATTTGCAAATCACATCTCGGTGGCCCAAAAAATGTCCCATGAATGTTTTAATGGTGCATGACCCCTTTCCACTTCTGTATGTGGTGTGGCCCACACAAGTCACGGATTGTCTTGATTTTTGAGACCTAGGTCCACGATGGAATGGTGCATCTGACTGATGGGGTAGATTTTCGAAACGCATCACAGTGGGGCTGGGACGTTAAATCAGCTCGAGTGCATAATACCTTTTTCCTATATATATATATATATTATATAATATATATATATATATATATATATATTATTGTATATATATAAATCTAAATACAAATAAATAATTTATCTTTGAAAACATACAGAACATCTCCAAAGGAGAGAACCATGGATTTAAATATAAATAATTGATAATCGAAATATAATAATAAATTTAAATGAAATATAAAACATTGCAAAAAAATGATATTATAAATATACATTAGACCATTTAATCCATAACCCAACCATTAATTTCTAGCTAAATGGTTCCATAGACCCTTTTAACCGTTGAGGTTCAACTTCAGAACGATCCGATCGCCAATTCAACAGAAACCCTCAATTAGAGCTTATAGCTAAGAGTATGGCCCACTTAAGCTTTGGATTTGACCAATCTTCGGTCAGAGGCCCTTAGTGGTGCCTCTAAAGGGAATGGACGGTGGGGATCTCATGTCAGCATCATGGTGGACCCCACCTCCAGTCGCGAGTGCACAGGAGGGACGTGCACTAGCTGTGCACTAGACGGAGCAACTCGGTCAAACAGCTGTTGACCGAGCTTTCTCTAAAAAGAGAAACACACTCTCTCTCTCTCTCTCTCTCTCTCTCTCTCTCTCTCTTTGGTTTTCGACAGTGGACGGACGTACGTCCGTTCTTTGATCAGTGGCCCACCTACACTGTCCATCTTGGTAATCCAAACCGTCTATCGTGTGCGCGACATGAGGCTGACCAAAACCCCAGCTATTTCACACAAAGATGAGCACGTGTGTGACCACAAATCTAGTTGCTTATGGGTTGTGAAAAATCAGCTTTCCAAAAACGGAAAGCACCTCACTGCTGCCACGAGGGCGATCCGCATGAACTTAGCTCCCAGAAATCTCGGCCCTTTAATCCGAAAAATCTTAGCCATTCGTACCATTCACGAGGATATGGTTTTTGTAGAAAACTAGCGGCTGAAACAGCTGCCGGTTTCGTGTTACAGGTTATAATTAGAGCCGTTGCACAAGCAACGTGATCTTAGCCCTTCATTCTCATCTAACGGACCAAGAGCTTTGGAGTTGCCATAAAGGAGAGAGAAATCAGACCGTAGCTAGGTTTTCTCCTCTTCTTGTGGCCGCCCAAAAGAAACCATCCGTTTTCTACTCCATCCGAACCCACCACCCAAAACATCTTCAAGCTTCGATGAGGCACGTCTAGAAGCTCTCTAGCTTCCCTACGGACTGACTGCAAGAGTCGGATTGGTGTAAAGGATGGCGATGGTGAAGATGCCATTAATGGCATGTCATCTTCTCCACCACTTAAAACCGAGTCGAAATCGGTTCGGGCATGTTGTTCGTTTGATGATGACCCTAGTGTGAGAAGAGGGAGAGAGAGAGAAAGAAGGAAGAATAGAGAGAGAGAGAGAGAGAGAGAGAGAGAGAGAGAGAGAGAGAGAGAGAGAGAGAGAGAGAGAGAGAGAGAGAGAGTGGTTGCACTGTACGGCAGCAGCTCGAACGGAGTCGAGCTTGGGCCAAGTCAGGCCGGACTTGGCCTACATTGCTGGAAGTTCAGCAGAAGCAAGAAGGAGAAGATAGAAAGGAAGGAAAGGGAGAAAAGAAAAGTAAGGAGAGGAAGAAGACCAGGGAGAAGAAGAGAGAATGGGTGGTGCGGCTGCACCACGACGCTGCTCGCTGCACCGGGTTTGCTCGAGTCGGGTCGAACCCGTTCATCCAATGGTGCTGCTGGACCTTCAGCAGAAGCGGAGAAGAAAGGAGGAGGAAGAGAAGAGAGAAGAGAGAGAGAGAGAGAGAGAGAGAGAGAGAGAGAGAGAGAGAGAGAGAGAGAGAGAGAGACTCGGGGGGCTGACTCGCTGGCTCAACTCGACCTGGTTTAAGCCAGCTTGGTTGGGTTTAGAGCTCTGTCTGAGTCCAGACATTGCTGGACCGAGTCCAGCCAGTCCGTCTGGTTAGAAGAAGAGAAGAGAAGGAGACTAAAAGAAAGAAAGAAATGAGGGAAGAAAGAAGAACGAAAGAGAGGGAGCCATCCCGAGTCAACTTGACTCGGCTAAAACTCATTGAGTTGTGCGAGTCAGGCTGGTTCTAATTTAGACCAGCAACCTTGCTGGTGTACGGGTCTGAGTGAAGAAGAAAGTGAGAGAAAAGAAAGAGAAAGGGAGAGAAGAAGAAGAAGAAGAAGAAGAAGAAGAAGAAGAAGAAGAAGAAAGGAAAGAAGAAGAAGAAATGTGTTGGTGGCCGATGGGCTGACTTGGTCGAGTTGTGCGGAGTTGAGTCAACTCAGTCCTCATCACTTCAAAACTCAAACTGGGCCAGATTTAATGAAGGTCCTGACCCATTCAACTTAGGTATGCCAACTTCCAATTCTTTCATACACTTGAATTGTTAAAATGGAATTATCGTTACTTCTACTATTGTTAGAAATTATTGTTAGATACTATTAACTCTAATACTTGATTGTTAGTATTAGATATGAACATTTATTATTATTAACGTTATTCTTATGTTGTCATTAGTAGATTATTTATGTTAAGATTAGTGTTGATAGTATTAACTGATAATTATTACTTATCATTACTTCATTTCTAATATTATCATGAATTAATTATACGAGTTAGATTGCAAACTCTAAACCAAAGTCTAAGATTAGATCAATGGATAAAACCCTAGACTTAGGTAATCCAAACCCTAGGTTAAGACCGTAACCATGATTATTGTGATTATCAAGCATGATTGACCATTGACTGATTCTTCATACTAATATTAGATGTTATAAACAAACCTATGATTATTAGACATTTATATTTTATTTACTATCCCTAAGTATTATCATGAATAGGTTCAATATTGATAGTTATTATTATCATCACTAGGAAATACTATCACTTTCATTAGGGGATTAGTATAAGTATGGCTAATATGAATATTAATATTAGTCATTATTATATTATCGTTAGTAAAGTTGTTACTATTATTACTTATATTTTTATAGATTATTAGTCATTATAAGAATATTATATAATATTGGTGTATTTAAAGATGAACTTGTTAATCATCATTATTAATATTGAATGATTAATATTTCTATTATGAATATCATTTCATTCATTATGCAAAATTAAAATAAAATAATAATCAGAGTTCAAATACTGAAAATTTAAGTCTAGGACTAAACCCTATGATGGAAATCCTAATTCTACACTAAAACCCTAAAGATAAATAATTAAAACCATAGGCTATGATCTCAAACCCTAGGTAGTGTGTAGAACTTGGATCTAATGGTACGAGTTTCTGATTTATAGTAGGATTTGATTTTAAGGGAGCGCGCATTCCCTGGCGATGCCGGTAGGCGATGCAAACTATAAGGTGATGACTTTTCCCTTTGAGCTTTTCATCTCTAAATTAGATCAAGGATAACTTTTAAAATTGATTATGAATGATGTCTTAGAGCTTGATTAATTATATGATTTGTTTACTTGGATATATGTTGAGAATTGATCATGAATATCAAATACATATGCTAGGTCTTGATTCATTTAATAGTTCTTAAACTCTATTTACACTTGCACTTAGGTTGTACTCTATTAGGATGTTATCCTAGTTCGATACTTGACCTCTATGCTAGTTGGATATGCTATTGTACTATTTGTAAGACACGTGAATCGAAATCTCTCTAGTTTGTGAGGTGAACCTCTACTTAAGAAAGAGAGTCCGTACTCAGGGTGTAACGAGACTGATTGTGCTAGAAATAGACCCTCAATATGGAGGTTATGTTAGTGGCAATTTATTCATGGGACTTACCATCCATGGGGTGAATTCACCTATTTGATTTTGGGATGAATTATTTGACGTTTTTATCACCGCTACTTATTCGTGTTTAAGGCAGGCCTACTGACTCCTTTTAATCATTGTATTTCAGTATCTTTGACATTCATTTCCACTTAAAATACGATGGTAGTTTCCCATACATTGAGAATTTATTGGCCACGTGTTGATGAGTTCTGCACACATCCTAAGGCTGTAAACTCATGGGCTGGGGATGGTGGTAATGAGACACTATGCCCAAGCCGTCGGCCTACGCTGATGACGATCCCACGTAGTGACCTTGAGTTTTACTAAACCGGCTTATTGTAACTGGATTAATAATGGTTTTGTAAGTGCTATGTTTTGATTCCTCTTTGGTTGTCAAATTTTGTGTGTCAAAACCTCTGTATGTGTCTTGTGTTTATATCTTGATAAAATTGTTTGAGACACCATGTCAAGAAGTTGAATTCCTCAAGCTATTTCAAGCTACAAGATAGAAGATATTAAAGAAGAATTCAAGTTCAAGTTCACATGTAAGAACTCAAGCTCAGGTTCACATGTACTCAAGGTCAAGACTCAAGCATAGTTTGGGACTCAAGTGCAACTCAAAATGACATTAATTTCAAAGCTTGTGAAGTAGTCGACATGCATCAAGAAGAACTCAAGCTTCATAATGATCAAAGTCTAAGCGAATGAAGTTTTCAATGTCCATACTTCATGTCCCAGGTATGATAAACCTTAGATTGACCTTAGGGTAGGTCATTTTGGCTACATAATTCATTTTAATATTAATATATGAATATGGTCTATTCTAAGACTAGTCCTAGACCTTGTTCGATCAGTCCTAGCACTGGTTCGACCAGTCTAAGAAGTTCCAGGACCAGTCCTAAAATTGTTGTAATTTATCGGATTTTCTGGTTTGGCTTCGACCAGTCCTGGAGTCTGCTCGACCGGTCGTGGGATGGTCTCGATTAGACCTTCGACCAGTCGTAGTGCTACGACTCAAACTCCAGCGACTAAATCAAGTATCGCACGACCAGTCGTAGAGGGGTCTCGACCGGTCGTGGACTGTCTTCGACCAGTCCTGGACTACCTAAGACCGGTTGTACAAGGTTTGATCCGATCGCACTCAAAAATTCAAAAATCTGTTTATCCTTCGACCAGTCGTGGTGACCCTAGGACCAGTCGAAGACGAATTTCTACAGCTATAGATAGCACACGATTTTCAGAGTTTTTCATTGAAAATTAAGTGAATTCAAGGCTCCACTCTGAGATAAGGCTGTGTTTGTTTTTAAGCTATATTGTGCATAATTCTATTTCCTTTTGTTATCTTATTGTTATTTGATTTCGATTTGTATTCTAATCTGATTAGAAAAAGGGGAAATTCTTAATTCCTTCTTCACAGAATCAAAATCAAATACAACTAGCCCTAAGTTGATTAAATCTAAAATCAATTAGAACTTAGAACCATTGTAAAGTGAGTATTGGACATTGAACTTCCATATTCGAACTTCTACTCCGATTGGTTCTTCCGGGCTGCTACAAGAGGAGAAATCCAGGTATTTTACAATTCTGTAAAATTTCTATTTCTTTGGTTTTTGTTTGGGATTCATCAAAAAAATTCCATTTATGTGGTTATCTGAGGAGAGCCAGAAAACTCAGAAAGAGGGGTTTTTGGATTGTGTAAGCCCAAGTTAAAAAGACACAATTGTGAAGGTTTTAGGTGAACCTGTGAAACCTATTTTGATAGTGAATGCTAATATCCCCTGTGTGAGGATATTAGGAGTGGAGTAGCATTTTGTGTGGCTGTTGTTTAACAGTTGGTGAACACACAGGCGAACCACTATAATTCTTTGTCTTGTGGATTGAATGCTTGCTTAATCTTTTACCTTTTATCATTCAAAGCCGTGGAATGTATGTGTGGTTGTGAATGTTGTAAATATTTACATTTCAAGTAAGTGTGGGGAATGTTGTAATAGTTTAGATTTAAATTTCAGCAATTTATTTCTAGCTATTCCTTTATTAAGTTTGAGCTTCAGTTTCTTTATTTGTTCTTGTAAGGTTGCCTTGTCATTTGTATGGTGCATGGTTGTCCTGAGAGCAATCAATATTTGAAATTGCTTTTTATTATTCCATACAGTTTGAATTTATTTATTTCTCTACGGTTTGAGTTATTGATACAAAGACCTTTCTAGAAATCAGGTTGTCCTACCATAAACTTTGGTTTTTGGTGTAAGGTTGTCCTTAGAACAACTTTTGTATCAATCTCTCAATACTTGTTCATTGAGGTTGCTATTCATTTCAGCATTGTAGATTGATTTACTTTATTTGACTATCTTGTTATTTAATTCCGCTGTAATTATCTTAAATTTGGCATAGTCCTATTCACCCCCCCTTTAGGACATATAGCTTGACCATTTTAGGTTTGGCTAATCATGCATACATGGCACAGACCATCGTCTACCGCTAACGTACGTGATGTACGATAGGCAGTCGTTATGCGATACGTGATGTACGCACGTGATGTGCTTCGCTAACGGCCAGCCTCTTTGCATGGGTGACGAGCCCAAGTTCGACTGGATGAGCATTCCCAGGTCTATCATTGCATGGGTGACGAGCCCAATGTCCACACGAATGAGCATCCCCGGGGTGACTATCATTGCATGGGTGACGAGCTCAATGTCCACACGGATGAGCATCTCCGGGGTGATGATTGCATTCACGCATCCATGCATACAATAAGAACACATTTTGCTATGTTTTGATTGTCATGTTGCTTTCATGTTATACTTATCTGAGGTGGCGGTGTGTAATCTTGAAGGAATTCATACTGAGTTGGGCTTAAGTGATTTTCAAGTTTAGACTGATAAGGAGCCAGGTACAAGTGTCAGGGATGCACAATTGTATTGCTAAGAGGAGCTGCGCGGTCTTGCGGCTTACATTTATATGCTTCATGTTATTTCTCATGTATGTAAATCTTGTAATTGTTAATCTAGAGACATTAGTTTGTATAAGTCATTATGGGCAACCTCTTGTATATTTCAAATGTAAATGAAAATTTTGCCTTTATACTGACTTGTCCATTCGACGCTTATCTGCAAAATTTGATAAAAGAAAAAGATTATATATGGAATTTGGCTCTTTTAGGTTAACACTCGAGTTTTTGAGAAACGGATCATATACTCAGGTCCTGAAAACACGGGGCGTTACATCTACAACCGGTTAGCTAATAAGACTATCTAACACCCTGAAAATCTCTACAGGTCTTAAAATCCCCCAAAGTAGAGACCTTAGGCAGAGAAGGATGCCTAACCTCTTCATTCTCTGTCATTGAGGTCCTTAGAATCCCGCCTGTAGACCATCCATGGAGTTCTTTGTTGCCTAGCTTACCATAGATTCTGAGCTATTCGGCTAGCGTAGACTCCAAGTTGAACATTCCACCATCTTGAGTCCATATCACACCCTTCAAACAAGAACCCATCCGCACCACATGCCAGACTTTTACGTGGGGCCGGTCCCACTCGTGGCAGAGCGTCCACGGGTACTTGGATATATTTCCTTGCAACCCATTGTCATCTTCGTAAAATATTCTCAACCGATAAAAACTGTGGGCCACACCATGATATGTACTTAGAACAAAAATCAACCGGGTCCACTCATCAGGCAGGACACAATTCAAAATCAATGGTAGCGGATAGTATGACCATATATTCTGCTATGTCACCCAGTAATTGAATCAGCAAGATTATGATATTATTTATCTTGGTGGTGCCCACATTCGATGCAGATCACATATTCTACACGAGACATGTTGGCCAGAAACAAAGTGCTGGACATGAAAGTTTACCATGTTACCATTTGAAATTGGTGGGCTCGACAGCCTTTGAAATGTGAAGGCTGGACTGAATGTTACTCTAAGCACCATTTTTTAAATGATGGTGACTCATCCTCTTCACAAATGACATTGATATGCAATACCATCCAAATTGTGGGGCCCTCTGTGAATAGAGCATGTCTCTAAAAATGCAGTGACAGAGCGAGCTTAATTCCATTGAAGGCCATCGAGAAATAGAGGTGGATCCAAATTGGAAGGGAAAAATCATACGGTTATCTCCTGAGTTTTTTGTTTTTTGTTATGTTAGGCCAGTTGGTTATGTGATTTGGATGGTCTGGATTGCACGGTCAAGAACCACCATAATTTTTATAGGGTTTGGTTAACGTCACAGCCTTCATGGGACATTAACAACCCTCCCAAACCTTTTGAACGGCACACAGGTGATTCGATCTGAACTATTCATTCATTCATACGATTAGGAGAAAGCCATGTTGCAATACTCGCGCCAATCCATTGATCCTAACCCTTTGAATGGGCACCGTTCATTGTTTACAAGCTATATATCACATTATGAGAATCATCAAACCAAAGTGTTACTTTAGAACAGTAAGAAATATAAAGCGGGATCTATCTGCTGGACGTTTCAAGATGACGATTGAAACTATTTTTTTCCTCCACTCAATCTTAATCGTCCATTTCCATGTTATTGATATGAAACTTAGGATCACCGAATTGGCTTGATTTTCGCACCATGGCTTGCTCCTAGTAGTATAAATGAATGAACAGTTTGGATCCACAGTAAGTCACCTTGTCTTGTTTAAAAGTTTTGGGGACGTGGTAAGGTTAGTATAACTTTTTCTTTAACAGTGCAAAACTAACAACGAAGTCTTACCCTTTTTAATAATTGGGTTGTCCTTGATCAGTACCTGGTACAGAGAACACTCTCCACTTGTATGGCCCATACGTTAAGATGTTATGATGATCAGAACTGTACATGTTGTTGGGCCCATCCACTTTTACTTATTATGCTGAATGGATGTACTTATTATGTTAAAGGGATGATTCTCATTTCTACATTTGTGTAGGAAAAGTTTAAAATGAATTTTTAATATTTAAACTAAAAAAAAAAAAGAATAATCATTGAAGCGTTGAATAGGGATTGAAATTTCTCCACAGTAGACATGAAATGGATCATTTCAGTCATCAATCATTTCATTCATGACGGCCCTACGACAGAAGACATACAGTCATTTCATTCATGAGGGCCCTACCACAAAAGACATATTACTGCTTCACGCTGTTTACACCTGGCCTGGTGCAGCTCACTTTGTTTAATGAGATGCAGCCATGTGTCAACATTATCGTGCCACTGACAGGAAGCAAATTTTACTCTTACCTCAAGAAAATCCGCTCCACATCATTTGGCGACACTAAGCGTATCAAAAGCAGCATGACTCGGAGCCATATGCATGTCTATGGCCGATAAAAGAGACAAACGGTGACATGTAACTATCCTACGGGTGGCACATATAACTTGCAACGTATGTAGGAGGCTTCTTAAAGCTCCACCGATGTTAGATATCTCACAATCTAGGATACTTACGGCAGGGTTGTCTCGTACAATCATGATAAAATAGAAAACTTTCTAAAGGCAATTGATGCTTTTTCGGAGACCATGGATAATTAGAAGATGGATTTATATGGAATTAGAAGGAGATTGAATCACGATGACATAAGGAATCTAAATCCTGCTTGGACACAGTCGAGTCACCTTCGAAGATCAACAAGGAAATCTCAACTCGGCCACCGCCTTTTCAAGTCTATAAAAGTAGTATTCTATAAAGAGCTTCAGGCTCTCGCCACACACAATCAATCAATCTCTATAACGCAACATTGCTTATCTTAGTTTTAGCTTCTTAGCTTAAATATTCCACTTCTATCTAACCACATTGCATCAAGTTCGGAATCCTTAGTTTAGCTTAAATCTGCTACTGTCCAACACCATTGTTGTACTACACCTTAGAGTGGATTAAATATCCATGATCTCTGTTGTCGGATCCCACCAATCACCGAGTTCTTACTTGGTGGATCACACCAATTATGTCTTGCAGATTGCACGCCTCAATTGTTTGTTCACACAAGCAATTGTAGGTATTTATTTTTGTTTCTCTACTTAGTTTATTTTATTAACTGATTGTACTGTTCTCACATGCAAATCAATAAAATCGTCGATCAGCCTTAATTTTTAATCTTATTTGTCCATTATTGCATTACTAAGAACCTAAAACTGTTATCACTGTTGAAAGAAAAGTCCTAAGCACAAGGTGAAAAGATCCCATTTTGAAAAATGAACCCTCGCCTTTTAAATCGCCTGATTATTGTAACACCAGTGGTTGAACGGTTAGATCAACCTTCACACATCTAATCATAATTTGGCTAGTTTGGCGCCTATGATCATAAGCGTTCAATCAATTTGAGTTGAGTATAACTTTAGCACGCCCGACATTATTCCTAATCGCATACGTTTGACTAAAGTCGAGCCATTCGTATCATGTGTGGCCATGCATTCGGATTGAACAACAACACACACATAAAAGCTCGACCATGATCCCCTCGTTCTGGGGAAACATGTAACACGAGACTCGAACCTAAGACAATGGTTTGGGATCTGTACTTGCTTCCAACTCTTGACGCTGATAAGGGCACATTGGTCTTTTCTTTGGATGCCTTTTATGATGAGTTTGCCACTGCACCGAGTCTTCCTAGGTCAACCTAGTCTTCCTATTGCCAGAATATGCTCATGTTCTGCATATTAGCTGAGTTGATGTTCTTCGGCTAGCATCAGTCTTCTATTGTGATGCTCTTCGAGGCCATGCATTGAATCTTTCACTAGAAGAGCATTGATATTATTGTCTTGGTCGAGTTGTGTCTCGACTTGACTGACTGTGCCCTAGGATGCACCCATATCCTCCACGATTGTTGTTCCTTTCTCCAGGTATCTTCTAACCCCTCAGCTCTCATCTTTTATCGCATTTTCCTTGCTTATGCTTGTTCTTGCTTATGCTTTCATGTTTGGCATGTGTGGCTTTGGGAGCGACTGTTAATGACCTCTCCTCTCCTGGTCAGACTCACACCGAGTAAATCTTGTCTCACCTCCTTGACTCTCTTCCTCCAAAGATCAAGTGTAACAAGCCCATGTATTGGTGGATGCTCTCTCACTTGCATAGTTGGGAGGTACGATGGGAGGCGACCTGTTTGAGGGATTTTTCGGTGATCTATAGTTCTGGCTGCCTTCTTCTCTTACTTGTGGGCTTTTACTGGTATTGCTTCCACCATCCTATTCGATTTCTTCAGCAATCTGGGCACTGGCAGGACATCCCTACTTTTACATTTGATGACTTCGAGCACCATCATCCCCATCATCTGATCGTCGATCTTCGCTTGAGGGTGCAAATTCTTTAGGAGGGTTGATTAGATGCTGATGCTTTGGGCTTCAAGTCCTAGGCTCCTCCCTTAGCGGCTGTACCCTACCAGCGATTGGTGGCAGAGAAATCTTTGTTCTGACGTCTCCCTGATTGGCATATGGCTCATGGGGAGGATGAGCTTGACCTGGCGGTGGATGTCTCTCTTTGTCGGGTTCATTCGAGCCCTTCAAGGAGCGACTTTTCATCGATCTTGACTTTCTTTTAGCCACCTATAGTCATCTGCTATTTGAGATCTTTGCCTTACGCCATTCTTATGAAGATATGGCTGAGCATCTGTATGTAGCCTAGTAGTGGGATGAGAGGGAGGTTGTTGTTCGTTGATCCGAGAGAGGAGCTTACGTACCTGCGCGTGGGGGTCAGTAGGTTGAAAGAGAGGGTGATTGAGTCAAAGATAGAGGATAGAGACTCACCCAATGATGTTATGGAGGATTGTGATGCTTAGCTTTTGGGGTTTATTGGGGGGTTGTCTATACGTTCTTTTTGTATTTGTGCATGAATGATAAGGAAAAGATTTGTATTTTATACTTTTTGTAAGCAAAATGGGAAGACTCTTTTTGTAAAATATGTATATACAAAAGGAAAAATGAAAATTAATGGAGAGCAAACATTTTGTGCATGCTTAAGTTTGGATTTTTGTGTCGGGATGTAGGAATTTTAACTTTAACTCAGCTTATGCCTTGATATGTGACTTTTGGATGGATTCCCTGGGGATCTTGATTTCCTATGGAGAATACCAATGGTAATCCTGCCTTTCAGAATTCAGTAGGCCTTTGTATAATCTAAATCTCTGTCTGTCTTCCTTTTACTTCTATTTAACAACTTGAGCTCTCCTTGGTACCTGCTTTTTCTTTTTTTTTTTTTCTTCTTTTCCTGATTATTTTTCTTGCAACGCCCTTTCGGGTTTTTGCTATAACCGACATTCTCATCATTTTTATCCATGAGGCCCTTTTGAATTTTCACCATGTCCCATTTTTTTTCTTAAAATCTTGCCTGCCCTTAGCAGCTATGCTTTTTTTTTTTTTAACCCTCAGTGCCCTTTTAGGTTTTCATAAAGTCCGCTATGTGCCCGTTGTTTTTGCTAAAGTGTCCTTTCGAATTTTCACTTCGCTCATTTTGCTTAAGCACATTTTACTTTCTTTTGTTTTATAATGACATAAAGGCTGGGACTCCATCATTATCGGCTGACTAATAGTTTTTCTATCCTTATCTTGAATCACTACAATGAAGTTGATAACTTGCGCACTGATATCATCATGTTATGGCATAAAATTCATTAAGTTGTTCTGAAGGGGTTATCGCGGGTTTTGAAAATGTACCGCGGGTTATCGTGGGTTCTGAAGATGAACTGCGGGTTATCGCGGGTTCTGAAGATATACTGCGGGTTATCACAAGTTTTGAAGATGTATCGCAGGTTATCGCGGGTTTTGAAGATGTATCATGGGGTCTAAAGATGAGACGCGGGTTATTACGGGTTCTGAAAATGTACCGTGGGTTATTGCAGGTTTTGAAGCTGTTGTGTGGGATTTGAAGCTGTTGTGCGACCATGCAACAGATATGTGTTGCGTGACTGCGCAACACAAAGGAAGTTGCCATATTGGGGGAAATTGTATAAACCATGCAACGGAGATGTGTTGTGCGGATTTGCAGCTCACACGTGCGAAGGCCTATAAATACCCCCTCCCCTTCTCATTTGATTTATTCACAAGTGAAGAGCTACAGAGAGGTTAGACAGATTCTAAGAATTCTTCAAAGACTCCTTTAGGTATGTGAGACCCGTATCCTAGCCCGTACCATTCCGTAGGCTTCTGTGGTCCTCCCGGTCGAATTCTGGCGACCGGCGACGCTTAGATAGCAGTTGTGCGCGATCCTAAGTTTTATCCCGTATTCTAGAGTCGGCTCTACTTGAGACTTGTACCCTAGCGACCGCGCCGTCACCATGGTTCCGACGCCGTGTATTACATGCCGAGGCGATACCCAAGCCAGGAGATGTGGGCCTGCGTTCAGTTTGAGGAAACGCCGCACATTTGCAAACCCAAGAGAAACATGTCAAATCAATCACATCACTAGTCAAAGTACAACACCCATCCCCAAGTACAACCACCCTCCCCAAAGTCAACTCCTTCTCTTACAACCCTTACCTGCCAAGTACACCCATCACTCACCCATCTCTCTCTCTCTCTCTCTTACAACCTCTCTCTCTCATCTCTCTCTCCCTCATTCTCCAAGAAACCCACGTCCAAGCTTCCATGAGAGAAGCTAGTGTGGCCCACCTTCCTACCTCCCATCTCCACCATCCTAAGATCATCTCGACCGTTGAAATCATTCCCTTGGAGGTTTAGAGGCAATAGGCGGAAGAAGGAAGAGGAGATCAAAGGTGGGTGTTCATAGTATTTGATCTCATTTTTTTATTTAGGGCCCACATGGTGAGACCCATCTTGATCTATGCATTGTATTGAGGGGCCCATAGTGGCAGGGTCCCTACACTACTCCGATCTCCCTCTCCCTCCTTCTCTCTTCTCTCTCTCTCTCTCTCTCTCTCTCTCTCTCTCTTTTGATGTGTGTGGCCCACCCTCATGCACCCCACCATGAAGTATGTATTATATCCATGCCATCCATATGGGGCTCACCTTACTGGACTGTCCAGCGGCAGGCCCGCTGGCCTGTCCGTCTGGACAACCCAGATGAAGAGAAACCACAAATATCTGCTTGATCCAAAACAGCTTGTGGGCCCCACACGTGTGGACCCCCTCATGCATGTATGCCATATCTGGGCCGTCCATCTGTTGGATGGCCAGCAGCCTACAGCTGCTGTACTGACGCAACAAGGGCTATGGGGCCACCATGATGTATGTATTTTATACATACTGTCCATTCATTTTTTTCATAAGGTGTGGGACCCACCCACACATGTGACACGCGTGGGGTGGGACCCCTTGATGTATGCGTTTAAATCCACACCGTCCGTTTTGGACGGTGGGCCAGTGCTGAAGGCGTCAACAAGTTCTGTGGGTCTGGCCATGAGGCTGTGCTATATCCAGACCGTCCATTCATGTGGGGCCCGTTGTGATGCACGTGTGGCACTCACCTGCCACATGTGTGGAGCCCACTTTGAAGTATGTGTTCATCCTAACCGTCCAGACAGTGGGACCCCCTGCTGTGATGACGTCAGCAGGTTCTGTGGGTCCCACATGATGTATGTGTTATATTTAAACCGTCCATCCATTGCTAGATGGTGGGACCCAACTGCATGTGTAGGGTCTCCATCATCTAGACGTGGCGTGTGAACCCCACCATAATGTATTTATTTTATATCCCAACCATCCAGCAGGTCTGGACGGTGGGTATCCACCATGATGTATGTATGTTTTGATCCACATCGCTCATCCGTGTGGGCCTGACCATGATGTACGTGTATTGTACATGCTGTCCAACAGTTGGACAGGTGTTGACGTACTGGACAATGTTTGGACGGTGCTGTCCAATGTTTGGACGTGCTAGACAATGTTTGGATGGTGCTGTCCAATGTTTAGACAATGCTAATTTACATGTCCAATGTTTGGACATTGCTGATTTACATAGACAATGTTTGGACGGTGCTGTCCAATGTTTGGACGTGTTGGACAATGTTTGGACGATGTTGTCCAATGTTTGGACAGTGCTGATTATCATTAGTGAGCCATGTAACCCATAGAATGATGTGTACAGTGATATACATGTTGCACCTGCAACCATTGAAATGATTTTTGGTATAATCCAAGCTCTCTCATGAGGCCCACCTTGATATATATGAGGCCCGTCGTTACGGCCCACCTTGATATATATGAGGGCTATTGGCGCGGCCCATTGATGCAGTCTACTTGATGTATATTGAGGCCCATGGGTCGTAGCCCAAGCTCTCTCTTGCAGCCCATTGATGCTGCCCACTTGTTGTATATGAGGCCCATTGGTGTGGCTATTAATGCGGCCCACTTGATGTATATTGAGGCCCATGGGTTACGACCCATCATGATGTATATTGAGGCCCATGGTTATGGCCCATCATGATATATATTGAGGCCCATGGGTCGTAGCCCATTGTGATGTATTTGGGGACCATGGGTCGTGGCTCATGGTAATGTATATTAGGCCCGTATGATAGGCCCATTGTGATATATTTTCGGGCCATGCGTTGAGGATCATTATGATGTATTTTCGGCCCATTTGGTAAGGTCTATTGTGATGTATTTCCGGCCCATTTGGTAAGGCATAATGAGATGTATTTTCAGCCCATATATTTCGGCCCAACTGACATATATGGGGCCCATGTATTGCGGCCCATTGTGATGTACATGAGGTTCATGAGCGAGGCCCAATGTGATGCTTATGTGCCCATGAGTGAGGCCCATAGTGATGTGTATTAGGTCCTTGTGTGAGGCCATGGGCCCACAATACATTTGGCTCTATGTGGGCCACTCCTTGGGAGCAATGATGGTTACACGTCCACATTGATGGGCGATGATGGTTAAATGTCCACATTGTGACCTTCCCTTACGCCCTTTGTTAGGCCGATTCTGATTGTCGAGGCCGATTATTGTTATCGATTATGAGTATGTGATAGCATAACATCATGATACATACCCATACGCATCATTTGTATGTTTGTTATGAGAAATGGTTGACCATTGCATATGTCATTGGGCAGGTTGTTATGAGACTCCCTGATAGGCAGGGATTGTCTCACATGAGCGCACGGTATGCGCAGGATTGATGCATGATTAGATTGTATGATTCATGCATCTTGCATTGTGTGTTGTGATTGCTGTATGCCTTAACGACATTAGGGTCGTAGCCTCCATAGTCATGTCATGGATGGCCAGATAGGACACCGACAATCTGTTACTAGCATCGGGCCGCCATAGATGGCCCTAAGTGAAAATCCCTAAACCCACTTAGTACCAGAGGACGCCCCAACGTCTAGACTGAGTGGATACATGAGCGCCCGAGTGTCGAATAACAGTAGGCCGCGTCTCCCACTGTGTCGTGGTCGGTTGGGAAGGGGTAGTGGCCTTACCCGTCCGAGGGTAGTGGGCATAGCTAGGTTGAGTTTGACCAGTTCGTGATTGGGTCCACTATCGACGTGCTGGGTAGATATTGGCTGACTACTAGCCAAGCGGATAGTAAGGTCTCTTCCACTTGCATGGTTGTGCGTCCAGTGGGCGGAGATTGCATGTAGAATGTACTAGACCCCGGTGATGATCCAGAGATGTACGGTACTGATATGTGGACATATTGAGCAGGAGTTGCATACTCATTCATTCACGATCCACTCGGGCTGATGGTGCACAACTATTTGTTACATGTACCTTCGCAATGGCCAGGATTTTGGTTGGGGCGCGCGACTAACTTGAGATAAGGAGTTCCACATTGAGTCTGACTATCCAAATTTCGGTATGGGACTGGTTTGGATAGAAGTCCCTTGTGGTGGACCCCGTAGCCTGTGATTCTACGTACTATCATCCCGACTTCACACTCCAGTTTGGTCATTTCATTCGCATCGCATATTGCATTGCATCCTCAGCACATAACATTTGGTTTATTGTGCTTCTGTATTGCATAACCTGATTAAGGTTAATGGAATTCGTGGACTCGGTACCTGATATTTGGCTTACTATGTCTCCGCATTGCATAGCTGATCTACATTGCTTCCTCAGCATATGATAGTGGCCTATTATGTCTTTACATCGCATAGTCTGGATAAAGCTGATGATATTTATGGATTTACCAGCATGTTTCCGCATTACTTTAATATTGTACGATTTATGGATTGCCAGTATTTCCACTTGCCCTGATGTAACGTCTCAAAAATCGAGGGTCGAGCAAATCTCAACTCCCGAGTTCTAACGCATCACTTATGCAACATAGATAATGATGTTTGAATCTTGTTGATATTAGTGCATTAAACATGAGTGGGATTACACTAAAACAACATATCATACTCCAGAGTTAATTTAAATAATCAAGTGGAAGACTGAACTAAATATATAAAGTATATATGTGTTTCATGACCTCCAGAGTATGAACGTGCTACCAGGCTGAATATATACAAAATTTGTTTCAAGTTATATAAAATGACAAAATGTGAATGTTCCACTAATCCAATATCCTTGTAATCCCGACGATGCAACTCTAGGTCTACATAGACCTGCCTGAGAGCTGAACGTAAGAGAACTCCTCATCCTCATCATAAAAGTCCGGCTCCGCCACATAAGCCTCGCTACCATCTGTAGCTAAAATAGAGTCTGGTTGGTGTTTTAAAACACTGTCCCAGAGTGGGAGTGAGTGATCAACTCAGTGGAGGGCAAAGGTTAATATGTTATCAATTCAGTCAAGAAGTAATGATAAAGCAGTACAACAGTCATGTCCTAAGTACTCTGGTTGATGTAGAAATGGTATGCTATAATGATGCATGCCCTCGCCTACACTCCCTCAGCGACATCATTTCACGGTCGCGCATGACAAACTCCCTAAACGTGCTCTTCCTCGCCAAAGCATATGCAATGCGGTGCATGGTCGTGTTAGCCAAGTAATTTATTAGGCTTATTCATATAGCAAATTCGGGAAGCTAATGTACCTCCCTTTATATCATTTACCCAAATGATGATCCATCTAGGGTCGTCAATCCTAGTTAATCACATACGATAGGCAAGTTATAAGGTAACATCACCCCTAATTGAAAAGCAGTGAATAAGCAAGTTCACGAGTTTACACTCGAGGTCACTATGGAGAGGCTCGTCACCTCAGCGTAGGCCTAGTTTATACTTGAGGTCACTACGGGAAGGCTCGTCACCTTAGCGTAGGCCGATAGCTCGAATACAGTGACACATACCACTGTATTCGGCTCATGAGTTTGGGTTGCTCACTGGTCACTACGGGGAAACTCATCACCCCAGCATAGGCTGAGAGCTCGACCACGTGTCCCATACCACCATGCCCGGCTCATGAGTCTTTACGAATCTTGGTACAATGGTTGAAACGGGCTTTACATTGGTGAGCGGTACCTTAGATTCAAACAGTAGCATCCATACATGGTAAACACACAGTAGGCCAATCGGGTTATTTGACAAGTTCGATTGGTATGAGCGCACGCTGAATTTAATCAACATGGAGCGCATAAGCACTCCACATGGCCTAACTACTGTCGACAATCATCGTACAACTCGGATTCATCGAACTTATCCAATGTGGCGAGACTAGTTTAGATGCTCAATCAGGAACCGTTACCGATTGCCTGGACTACGTGGTAGTCCCAAACATGCTCAATTGTAATGGGTAGTCACACATGTTGAACATAACAGCAATTAACAATCAAACCAAACATAACTCTTATTTGAGTATTTTATCAAACACATTGAACACATTATTATACACATGCATTTCATCTGTAAACCTCATAGTAACAATTTATATTACATGAAGGAAATTATAGATATGGATATGGTAGTTGAGAATCCTATCTCAACACCCTCATTAAAAGCAATTCAGCAAACAAATTCTCATTCAGGCATTTTATCAAACACTTAAACTACACATTACTACATACATAAACTAATTTAGTTATAGAATATATTATGGCAAATCCTTTCATGATGGAGTTGTCGTACATACAACAAACATGTATTCTAGATTAATAGTCATGGCAAACATAAATTATAATTTCACTTTCATTCAAACATTTCAACAAACACATGGAATGCATTTTATAATCACATAGTTCACACACATACATAGTTTATCGAATACATCGTAACTAAGATCATATGGCAGCAATCAAGTCAGACATAAATCATTGCTGACATTGAAAGCCTTGAAAACCATAACCTAAACATTTATAGTCTGCACCTTTCATCGGTACGCCCGTTACGAACTCGGTTCGTACAATACGTCTCTGTCTACAGCACAATGGCTACCTAAATCATGAAATATGTTAGCTATTTCATCGATTCCTCTATTTGGATTCTTAAAATGAGATTAGGGTTAGGATTTCTTTTCCAAATCATAGTCGGAATCGCCAGTGTAGCGAAATAGGAGAGATGATTCGGTACGTGGAGTGGTGGGAGTGTATCCCAGCAACGATCTACTGATCCCTCTCTCTTCTCCTCACTCTTCTCTCCTCTTTTCTCTCTTCTCTCTCCTAGGGTTAGAGAAATTCATATGGAATGAGAGAGGGGTGGGTTAAGGGCTTTAAATAGGCCTAAAAGTGATGTCAATGGCCCCAGGGCCATGGTATACTTGAGTTATAGCCAAAGGGTGCCTGTTTTTTACAAACGGGGCCCTTAGGAAGGTCCATTTCTCACCTAAGTTGTGGACCAAGTTCCCTGACAATGGATTTACGCTAGGACTATGTTTATGGTGCGATCTGACAAACGGATTGGCCGAGAAGGACCTGTTTCAGATCAACGGTCGTCGTTACTCGATCAGGGCCACAAGTATATGGATATGTGCAGAGAAATTTTCCTGATCCATGGGTATAGTTTGGTAAAAAACTGACGGTCTAAAATTCTCAATTTGGCCTGCAAGCGAACGACCCAATTCACTTAAGTTTCAAAGCATTTTCAAAGGATATTCGCGTTTCTCACACACTTTGCTTAGGGCTTAAGTTGTGGGTTTCTGGATACTATTTGGGCTCGATTCCCGCGATGGTTGTCAAGCCCAATAAGGTGGTCATAACCTTATAGTTTTCCGGTTATCGAATTTTTGACGTGCTGTCCAGGTCCGATATGGAGTTTCCATGCGCTCCCGAGAGCAACTGGGTTTTGAGATTGCTCCTAGGTTCTTGGGTAATGTTGAGTTAGTGATTCTAGTGGTTTTGGGTCTTCTAGTTCATATAGATAGTGGTTCAAGCTAATTCCACTGATTATTTAGTTTAGTACTTAATTAATTTTCGTTTAATTTCCACAGAATTTAGTCCTTAGTGATTTCTGCCTGAGGTGGTACTCAGGTCTTTGTACGGATTTTTTCGAAATGTTACAATCTACCCCCCTTAAAGAAAAATTTCATCCTCGAAATTAGTACCTTTTCGTACTCCTCGAGAATCTGAGGATAGTTCTTATGGACCTCGACTTCTGTTTCCCAAGTAGCCTCTTCCTCAGTGTGGTGAGTCCACAGTACTTTCATAAGCGGAATCACTTGTTGCGTTGCACTTGTTCCTTCCTATCAAGGATACGTGTTGGTCGCAGTATATAAGTAGCATCTTCACTCAGTTGTACCTGCTCCCATTTGAAAATATGGGAAGGGTCAGGAACGTATTTCTTCAGCATCGATACATGAAATACGTTGTGCACGCCTGCGAGTAGTGTGGGCAAAGCGAGACGGTATGCCACCACACCCACTCGGTCTAATATCTGGAATGGGCCAATGAATCTCGGCGTAAGCTCCCCTTCTTGCTAAAACAAAGGACTCCCTTCATTGGGGAAACTTTAAAGAATACATGGTCCCCAACCTTAAATTCTAGCTGTCGTCGTCTGGTATCGGCGTAGATCTTCTGTCTGCTCTGTGCTGTAAGAAGTCGACGCTTGATAATGTCAATCTTCTCTGAGGTCGCCTGTACTAAATCTGGGCCAATTAGACTCTTCTCACCAACTTCTGCCCAACAATGCGGTGCTCGACATGGGCGCCCATACAATGCTTTGTAGGGAGCCATGCCAATGCTCGCTTGAAAGCTGTTGTTATAAGCGAACTTTGCATAGGGAAGACAATCATCCCAACTGTCCTTGAAATCGAGCACACATGCCGGCAACATAACTTCTAACACCTGATTTACCCGTTCCGTCTGCCCATCAGTCTGTGGGTGGAACGCTGTATTGAACTTCAGTTTCATCCCCGTTGCTTCCTGGATTCAAGTCCAGAAGATAGACGTGAATAGCGTGTCTCGGTCCGACACAATCTCCATAAGCACTCCATGCAGACGTACTATCTCCTTGATGTACAGCTTGGCTAAATCGTCTGTTGAGTTTGAAACTCTAATAGGGAGAACATGAGCCGATTTTGTCAATCGGTCCACAATCACCTAAATGGAGTCGTGTCCCTTCCTCGTCTTCGGTAACCTAGAAATGAAATCCATAGATATGGAGTCCCACTTCCATTCAGCTATGGGCATCGGTTGAAGTAAACCAGGAGGTCAACGATGCTCGGCCTTGATTTGCTAACACGTGAGACAACGGGATACAAAATCTGCTATGTGGGCCTTCATGTTGTCCCACCAGTACGAACGCTTCATATCTCGATACATCTTTGTACTACCGGGATGCATCGCCATCTTCGAATTATGAGCAGCTTCGAGAACTTCCTTCCTCAAGTCATGAAGATTCGGGACGCATAGGCGGCCACAATAACGTAGACTCCCATCCAAACCAACTCTCCATTCGGAGTCTTTGTCGTCACTTGCTTGCTCTCTTATTTTCACCAACAGTTTGTCCTCTTCCTGTGCCATAATGATTCGGTCATCAATAAGTAGCTGCACGCGGATGTGTGCGACGCTCTCGAACGGCTCCTCTACTGTAAGCTTCTGTTCGAAGTCTCGCACAAATTCTACCATGTTCCACTCTTCAATCATTAGCGGAGCCGCAAATTCTATTGTCTTCTTGCGGCTCAATGCATCTGCTACAAGGTTGGCCTTGCTAGGATGGTAGGAGACCTCAAACTTGAAGTCTTTCA
This sequence comes from Magnolia officinalis, assembly GCA_021015155.1. Taxonomy (NCBI): domain Eukaryota; kingdom Viridiplantae; phylum Streptophyta; class Magnoliopsida; order Magnoliales; family Magnoliaceae; genus Magnolia; species Magnolia officinalis. Next base: position 42,649 of record JAJHSJ010001139.1, read on the forward strand.
AGGTTTCCATATATCGTCGTTGCCTCATATTCAAGTCTCTCTGTGTGAATATGTACCTGAGGCTCTTGTGGTCGCAAAAGAGCTCGAACTCCTCTCCGTAGAGGTAATGTCTCCAGACCTTTAATGCAAAGATGACTGCTGCCAATTCAAGGTCGTGCGTAGGGTAGTTTTCTTTGTGCTTCCTCAACTGTTGTGACACATAAACAATCACTCTGTCCTTCTACATAAGAACACAACCCAAACCAACACGAGATGCGTTGGTGTATATCGTATATCTGATCCCTTGCTTTGGCAATACTAGCACAGGGGCAGACGTCAGCTTGTCCTTCAAATCCTGAAAGGCTGCTTCTGCCTTCTCATTCCAGGTAAACCTAAGATCCTTTCGTGTGAGCTGAGACAACGGCCTGGCTATCTTGGAAAAGTCCTTAATAAACTGACAGTAGAAGCCAGGAAGTCCCAGGAAGCTCCTCACTTCTGTAACCGAACTGGACTGCTCCCAGTCCTGAACTACGATCACCTTAGCAAGGTCCACAACAATATCTTCCTTGGACACAACATGTCCCAGGAACTTGACTTCTTCCTTCTAGAAGTCACATTTCTTGTACTGCGTAAATAACTGACTCTTCCTGAGAGTACCAAAGACTGCTCGCAGGTGCTCTTCGTGTTCTTCCTGACTTTTGGAGTATATCAAAATGTCATTTATAAACACGATGACGAATCGGTACAGATACGACCGAAATGCCCTGTTCATGAGGTCCATAAATACGGCCGGTGCGTTCGTAAGTCCAAATGACATCACAAGGAACTAGTAGTGCCCAAAACTGGTTTTGAATGCCGTTTTCTGCACATCCTCATCTTGACGCGCAACTGGTGATACCATGACTGTAAGTTGATCTTTGAAAAATGTTGTGCCCCTTTCAACTGGTCGAATAGGTCATCTATCCTGAGCAGAGGGTACTTGTTCTTCACTGTCACTTGGTTCAACCTGCGATAATCAATACATAATCACAGTGATCCATCCTTCTTCTTTACAATCAACACAGGTGATCCCCAAGGAGATAAACTTGGTCGTATGAAGCCTGAATCCAACAGATCGTCGATCCGTCTCCTTAATTCCTCCATTTCACATGGAGGCATGCGATACGTTGGTAGCGAAATGGGCGTCACACCAGTCACAAGGTCGATAGTAAAGTCGATCTCGCGCCGAGAAGGTAGTCCAGGTATCGTCCTGAACACGTCCGTGAAATCTCAGACTACAGGCGTGTTCCGAAGTGTCGGACCATCAACATTCTCTAAAAAGGTAGCATAACAACTAATACAGTAGTACCAACTGACCTGAACTGGGAAAGTAAAGGTCGTGCCCTCAGATCCATGGGCTGTCACCACTCTAGTATCGTAATCGATCTCTGCCTTCATCTCGGTGAGCCGATCCATACCGAGGATGACATCGTAATGACACAGCGGGGCAACAATCAGGTCAACGAGTACTGTTCTGCTTCCTAAGTCTATCGAGCAACCCTTACAAATCTTGGTAGTGTCTGAGAAGGTCCCTGTGGCGATAAGGAGTCTCACCCTAACCATAGGAGTAGTTTCCAATACTAGTCGCTTTACTGCTGCGCATGATATTATTGAAATAGTGGACCTGGTGTCCACCAATAGGAAGACTGGTATACCTTGGATGTGTGATGTGACTTCGAAAGCCAATGGTGTTGCGGTTACTGTCTCGGATGCCTCAACTGCAAGTGAGTGCACCCGAGCTTGTTGAGGACGATTCGGCTGCACTGCCATAGGTCATTGAGGCGACCTATTTTGAGGTACATTTGGCCTATAGAAAGGTTGTGCTGGCGGTGCTGATCACAGAGGTGGAGTTGAGATAGCTTGTGGCATCTGACGGTTGATTTTCTGAGGAGGCGCGAAGTCATTTCCCTCATCTTGGTAAAACAATAAGTGTCCGTATGGCCCAACTTTTTGTAGTAGGTGTACCACAAATCTGATCACCTTGGCTGAGTCGGTGGGGCCGTAAGCCTAAGAGGCGAATCTGCACGTGGCCTCTTGCCAAGGAACTGTCTGTTCGGCAAATCAGGTCGAGGCCTCGGACTGATGGGCACACGTGTACGGGATAGTCTGTCCCCATCCTGCTCAGCTCGCAGGGACATGTTCACTAGCTCAACATAATTAGGAATGCTAGCGCAACACATCTTCGTATGTATCTCGGGCCACAGACCCTCAGAAAATCACCGCATCTTCATCGGCTTGTTTGGTAGGATCAAAGGAGCGTATCTGGCTAGCTCCGTAAACTTGTTCTCATATTCAGCAACGGTCATCCCTCCCTGTCGGAGGCGAAGGAACTCACCCTCCTTTTCATTACGGTAAGTGAGGGGGAAGTATTTTCCATGGAAGCGGGTCTCAAAAGCTTCCCACGTCCACACGTGTCCTATTGGAACTATCCGTAGGATGCTGTCCCACCATAGACTAACCTCCTTCTCGAACATATATGTAACCAATTCAACCTGCTCTGCCTCAGTGCAGTGCAGCGGCTTCAGCATCTTAGAGATGCGATCGATCCAGTATTCGGCCTCCTCGGGCCTGTGTGTGCCCGCAAAGGTGGGAGGTCGAAAACGCTGGAAGCGCTCAAAAAGACCGTTGGCAGTCATATTTCCAGTCGGGTGCACAGGTGATTGAAAATATCTTGGGACACAGCACAGTAGATGACGTTCATAGCTTTTGCTTCAGCAGTCTGTTTATCTTTGTCGAACGTTGTCCACATCTCTTTGGATTTGGGTTTTGTGATAGTTGAGCCACTATCTAGTACAACTTGATCTATTGGCGGCACATATCCATTCTCAACTATATCCCAAACATCGTGATCCAAAGATCTCAGAAAGTAGTGCATCCGAGCCTTCCAGTATGCATAATTTGAGTCGTCAAATACTGGAGGCCTGGTGACTGATGAGCCCTCTCCTTTGGCCATATTCCCAACTTCATTCAAGATCACTCTCTAGGTAGTGAAGCCCTTAAAGAGAGACCCGCTCTGATACCAATTGAAATAGCGGTGAAGACTGATTGAGTTGAAGTCGGAATATGCCAATATGACCTAGAGGGGGGTGAATAGGACTTTTTAAAATTTTTACGGTTTATTTAAAATCCTACTTCACTAATCCTATGATAATGCAGTTATCAGGATTACTCAAATGTAACTCTACTGGCTTCCAAGCCAGGTAAAGGATCCAATCACAAACTAATCAAGATATAGCAAAATGTAACTTAGTCTATGTTGGATGTGGCTGTGTATGTGTGTGAGATGTGATCAGATATATGAATATGAATGCATTGTCATAAATCACACATATAGAAAAGCAATCACAAACACTGTCATTTTATAGTGGTTCGATGATAAGTCTACTCCACTCCCGGCTGTCGCACTCAACCCTTGAGTGTACCGGATTTCACTAAGGAGGTTTCCCAGGGTTCACCTCTAACCTAAGGTTTTAAATCAGGTTCACCTTCAACCTTTACACAGAGGTTTCTACTCAGTTTACCTCTAACCCTGGAGTTTTACTGGTTCACTCCTAACCAGATGTTTATGCTCTCCATAGAGCAAGGGTCCACACAACGCACCCGGGAGTCTTACTAGTTCACTCCTAACCAGATGTTTATGCTCTCCACAGAGCAAGGGTCCACATAACGCACCCACAACGTACACTACCGCCAGAGGCCTCCTACGAGGGCTTCAAAGGGTGAGAACCACTTAAGACCCAATCCTAAAAGGAATGATTGCAAGTGTCCTCTTGGACTCTAGATACTTACAGATAAGTTGATGAGTCCCGTTAAGCATAACGCTGAAGATCTCCTCCTCCTTGTTGACAAAGGTCTTCTTCCGCTTCCTTGATCCGCAATACAAAAGATATACCAAGACTAGGCTTAGGGTTGGGTTAAGGTTAAGATGGAATCCTACTCTCTAAAGATTTTCCAACAAGGAAGGTAGAGTAGTTCCAATCTTATGCATTCAAGGCATCCCATCTTAATGATTTTCCATTAAGGTAGTAGCTGGAGGATCCTTGAATGCGGAAGTTCATTCCCTAATCCACTCTATTGAATATCAATGGTGAGGGTGGATTGAAGGATGAACTCCCTCGAGAGAAAGGGCTTAGGGTATAAGATGTAAGTTGAAACACACAAAAGCTCTCTCTTTTCTCTCTTCCAGCAACAAAAGACAAGTCCTCTATATATAGGCAAAAAGTTCCAACAGATATAAAACGGTCACATTTATGACAGAGTTCGATATCATCGAGCGTATACTCTCGATAGCATCGATGGTCTGCTCGATGACTCGGACTCGATGTCATACGCTTTTGAAACTTCTTGCCAATTCGATGAATCGAGACCATGGTCGATGTCATCGGATTTCGAACTCTGATTCCATCAAGGACAGGATCGATCCATCGACATTTGAAAAATGAGAGAGACTTGACTCTGAAATATTTTAGGATTTCAAGATTGATCGGGGAACCATCGAGATCATCGGAATTTGAATGTCGATGATATCGAGATCAGAGTCGAGGCATCGATAATTCCAGCGGATTTTTCTTTTAAGTTGCTGGACAGATTGTAACCTTTGATCGATGCAATCGACCTGCTATTTATATCATCGATATTTGAATATCGATTCTATCGAAGGGCCCCCGATCATAGATAAGAACAACCTGAAATATCTGCTGTAAGATATACGCGCCCACGATCGATATCATCGATGGACTTCCGATGCTATCAATATTTGAATTCAGATCATAACGGAAGAGCATTGATGTTATCGAGGAATTTTAAGATTTTCTTTAAAAAATAGGAGTGCCAAAAAACTGCCTGTCTATCTTATTGAGCCACTCCTGATGGACTCGAGATTTGAATATCGATGATATCGATAGGTGTATCGATACATCGATAATTCGTCCAGATATGTTATGAAGTTGCTGGACATATTTGTGCTTATATCGATGATATCGATATGTGTATCGATACATCGATAAATCCGTCCAGATGAATATTTTAGTTGTTGGACACTTTTGGTCCTCTCATCGATAATATCGTTAAGGTATCGAGGACATCGACAGAGCAGGTCGATCATATAGACGGTGTTTCGATAAGATCGACAAGGCGAGAAAAACATAGAGATTTTTCTATTTTGAAAAAGTTTTCTCACCATAAAAACCCTAAGATGTCTATCTTGTTTTAAGGGTTTTAATCACCTGGTGTTTTGGCACATGGGATGTGAGGCTATGATTTACTTATGGCGAGCTTCCACACATCCGGATCAGGTAGACGCTTGAATTGATCTTCCTATCGAGCTATGTAGCCAGTCTGACTTACCATTCACGTAACTTGACAAACCAGGGCACAAGTAGGTGCACTTTCAGTGTCATTAATGAAGTAGATCGACGCAAGCTCACCCATGTTAAGTCTGTAGCCGAACTCTCAAGCAATCTTGCATATAGGTCGGCCAAATGGGAGTGAAACATCTCTCCTAACATGTAACGACCTGTAAATTTCCGTACTTTGGGTCGAGTACCACCTCGACCAGAAATCACGTAGGATTAAATCCTTTAGAAATTTAACAAAGTTAACTAAGTACCAAACTCGGTTAGCCATGAAATCCGTTGGGATCGCTTTAAATACGATCTGCAAGACCCAAAACCTGCCGAATTAGTGACTCTAGGTTACCCTAAAGTCTAGAGCCAAACTCATTACCCGGCTGCTCTCGGGAATGAAACGAAACTTCGTATTGGGTCTAGATCGCACATCGGGAGTCCGATTAACACGAAGCTAAGGAACCAAGACCGCCCCACTGGGCTTGACAATCATCTCAAAAATTAGATGATTCCGATGTCCCACGGCCATTCTTTTCACTCTGGAGCGAGGGAGTGAAAAAAACTATTCCCATCCAAATAAAAATATCTGGAATAGTGATCTGGCATCTTCGGTTGCGCGTCAGTATTAAGCACCTGACCGTCAGAAATAAAAATCATACTTCCTTGGATTAAGAAAAATTATCAGCATTACATGAATTTCGTTTACATGTATAGAATTTCATCGTGGCCCACTGACCGTTGAACTGAAAGTGGTCCGCCACGTGCGATCTGGGAATCCGATCGAGTCGAAAACGTAATCCCACGTAGATCCATAGATGGTGAGCTTAAGTCTGACGTTTGGCTCAAGGAGGGCCACCAGAACATCCCTTTTGAGCTTGGAAAGTGGCGAACTGCCTATATATGCAGCCACCCTTGAACCTGAGTCTATTTTGGACATGATTTTGGCTATAAAAGGGGCTTAGAACAGCCCCTCTCACAGCCATACGAATTTGAGAGCAAACCCTTAGAGAGAGAGAGAGAAAAGAAGAGAAAGGCTTGGAGTTCTTAGCCGATCTTCCTCCTGCTGCTGCTTCCACTCATCACACGGCCTACACCGCCTTATTCCAGGTGTTTTTCCCGGCGGTGTCCATCCCATTTGAAGGTAAGAAACCCTAACCCTAGGTCTGATTTGAGGTTGGATAGTGGTAGGTTATGCAAAAGCTAATCGGTTTCGCTCTTTAGGCTAGGAAACTCCCGTATACGGAAGCTCCAACACCCTTGCTGATTTGTTGGAATTCCAAGGGCTGAGGTGAGGACTTTAAGTGTATAAGTTACGTTTTCAACGCTTTCAATGTCAGATAATGATAGATTCATGATCTGCATGCAAATGCACATGTACAAAGTGCTTTCCGTTTTCCTGTTTCGATTAGCGATGTAGAATATGGAATTTCACATACTCTAGATATACGTAGAAATACCGTATATGTATTTTTGTTGGGAAAATGTTTGACATGTTTATTTAATGTTTGATTATATCATATGTGGATAAAATGCTAGTTTGGCGAAAGGAGTCGCAAAAATATATGTTCATGTGTAAATGTCATGTATGTTGAAATTGCGTATTCTAGAAATACCGCATACGTGCGGATTTTGGAAATGTAATTGTAATGATTATTTGCTGTATGATTACGATAGACATGGGTAAAATACTCACGTGGCGAAGGGACAGCCCTAACACGAAGTTGGCTAACATACGTCATGTATGTTGGAATAGTGTATTCTAAGTGTTCGTGCAAATGCTTGCATGAGTACATGTTTATGTATTAGTGCCTTAGATAGGCGCTGATATGGGATTTCCGACTCCCTTAGAGACATGTAGGGTCCCCTCCATGCGGTGGTTCACCGCAACCACTCACTTGTAATGCGTACACAATTGTATCCCTATGGGGATAGTGCTTTATCACATGCCTTACAACATGCTTTACTTCATGTTTTATTTCATGCTTTTTAACATGCCTACTAACATGCTTGTATTGCTTGTTTATCATGCTTTACTTCACATGCTATCAATGAAAACTGTTTGAGTTTGGGACTATGTATATAGTCCAAACATTCGGTACCAGACTTGCGATTGTGGCTGAGATTCATGTCGCCACAAAGGACGTGTCTGGCGAACCCGAGTCGTACTTCGGTTGGCGATAGTGGTTGGCCACACGGAGTGCTTTTGCGCTCCATATCGCTCAACTTGTGGTGCGCTCGAGCTAGTCAGGCTCGCCAACTAAACCGAAGTGTAATTGTGTGTTCACCCTGTTTGGTCGCTACTGCTTGAACCTAGGGTACCAAACTTACCAGTGGCGATCCCCGTTCAACCATGGTACCTAGATCCGCTAAGTCGCATGAGCCGGGCATGGTGGTATGGGACACCGTGGTCGAGCTGTCGGCCTACGCTGGGGCCTTGTGCCTCCCCGTAGTGACCATTGCGCACCAACTCGTGAGCTGAATACGGTGGTATGGGACACTGTATTCGAGCTGTCGATACTTCGGCGAGAGCCGAGTACGGTGAGATCTGTACTCGTGCTGACGGGCGACGAGTCCTCCGTGGTATCATCGAGTACACTCCAGGGTCTGTGATTGGCGACGAGTCTTTCACAGCAACTAGAGTGTGAGTTGAGCCGAGTACGGTGAGACCTGTACTTGAGCTGACGGCTAGTGATTGAGCCGAGTACGGTGAGACCTGTACTCGAGCTGACGGCCAGCATTGAGCCGCATACGGTGAGATCTGTATCCGCGCTGACGGGTGACGAGCCCTTTGCGATGCCTTCACTACGCTTCTCAAACTATAATATCGTATGAGAATAACTGGGATTGACGACCCTAGAATGGATCATGTGGGAATGATACAAGGAAGGTACCTTAGTTTCCCATACTGCTGATTGAAATGGACTAATAAAAACTTGGTAATCATGAGCATCATCGCACCGCATGTGCTTTGTAGATGTGGCGCATTGAGGGAGTAAGCATTCGCGAACGTAAGATGATGTCGCTTGAGGGTGGTTTGGCAAGGGCATACAGCATCATGTCATATCATTTTTGCACTTAACAAGAGTAGTTAGAAATGCTTGATTTGTACTGCTTTATCATTACTGCTTGATTGATTTGATAACATGTTAACTTATGCTTTATTGTTCCACTGAGTTAGCTACTCACTCCCACGTTACGGGACGGTGTTTGCAACACCCACCAGACTCTGTCGCAGGTGTAGATGGCGCCTTGGTTCAGGAGCCAGAGCCCGACTTTGATGAGGACCAGGAGGAGTTCTCCTTCATGCAGTACTCTGACGGCTTTGCTTAGGCCGGCTGCATCGCGGGATTCTCAGGGCCTCTTTTGAGGATTGTATTTGGTTTTTGACTTAGAAACAATACATGTATATTGGTACTCAGCTAGTACTCATACTCTGGAGTTCAGAAAATTTTGTTACTTTACATACTTGAATATAAAATTTCAGTCTTCCGCTTGCCTTTATACAATTGAACTGGAGTATGAATTACTGTTTTGGTATAATCTCATTCATGTTTATTGCGCTAACTCAGACAACATTTAACCAGCATTGTGTATGTTGCATAAGTGATGTGTTGGAACTCGGGAGTTGAGTTCATACTCGACCCCCGAATTTCAGGGAGTTCATACTCAACTTTCCACAACAGCCCTAGCCTCCTCCTTTCTCCATTTTCTCAAGTTGGAGCTCTCATACCCCTCCTTGGAGCTCAAAATCGGGTAAGCTACTAACCCATTCCACTTCCTTCTTGTTTCTTCTTCATTTCCTACCTCTAGTGCTCCTTCCACACTCATTGGATTGTTATTTGTGGTGGAGCAAAGAGATCAGCCCCTTGTTCCCCCATTTTGGCAATTTTCCATGGTCCTCCTTGGTGTGGTGGCCACCATTTTCTCTTTTCCTCCATCCTATCTCTCATGGGAAAGAGGAAAACCGCGGCGATGATGCCGGTCCAAGTAGGCCAGCCCATTCCCGAAGAAGATCCGATGTCGGGGCCGGCACAAGCACCGTGCGGGAGTTTAGGTCAAAGCGGGACCTGGATCCTGACCATCCCGTCGGAAATGCTTACCCGATAGGCATGGAATATGGCGCTTCGCGGGCCGCAAGGTTGTGTTTGAAGCTCATGGGGATGAAAGGATGTTCGGGCTACACCCACTGATGGATCGCCTGGTGGACATCGGTTGGAACACTATATTTGATGGCGAGTCCCCTGCATGTGAGAACACGGTTCGCGCTTTATATGCTCACATCGTGGACGCATCCGTTGAGCCTCTTCAGTTTACTGTTTTTGTGAGGGGCATTAGACGCACGATTACAGTGGATGAAGTGGCTCGTATCACAAAGCTGCCGCGTGGTCAAGTACACCCCAGTGATAACTTCTCCAGAAGTGCGCGGGAAAGGGATCGCCGCACGCGATATCTCTATGGTCGCCGGTTACTTGGAAGAGAGGAAACTGCATTGCGGCGACAAAGATGGCCGAGGACTTCCGTTTACTCCATCACATTTCACCTACACACCTACAACGTGTACCCACGGTCGGGTAACCGCACGGAATGTACTCGGTTGATGGTGGACTTCTTGTACAAGATGGGACATGGGGACGACATATGCCTGCCACCTTCATCCTATCTCAGATAGTGCATGTTGTTCGTTCTGCCAGGAACGATCTTTCGGTCCCATTTGGCCGTCTGATCTGCAGGATGGCTCGTGATGTGGGCTACAGATTGAATATGGAGGATCTTGCACCTGTCCGAATCATAAGTGAGGCGACACTCAAGAATATGAAGATCGGCCCTCAACAGCGGCAAGCCCGACTCGACGAGTCTGGAGATGAGTCGGATAGTGCCGGCGAGGAGAGTGATGAGGAGGGCGGTGATGACATATAGGAAGAAGAATCAGAGGCTCAGGACACCGAGGAGAGTCCACCCCCAGCGGCTCAGGAACAGGGTGTGGATCGGGATGCTTTTGATGCGCGATTTACCCGTCTTGAGGAAGGGCAAGCCGCCCTGCAGCAAGAGATTGGTCAAGTTCGAGCCAAGCTTGAAGAGAATGAAGCCTATATGAAGAAAAGTTTCAAGAAGATGTCTCGTACGTTGAAGGCCATCCTGTGCTGTGCGCAGGACAAGAATGCTCCTCCTCCACCGCCTGCTTCGGATGCTTAGTCATCCATGTTGTTGTATGTTGTGTTTGTTTTGGTTACCGCGATAGGCGGTTTGTGTTTTTATGCAGATGTTGTATTAGGTAGTAGCATGTTTCAGGTGTTTGTTGTAGTAGATGTATTGGCTATTATGTGATTTTCTGTCATGATTCGTGTAACTCTGTAGTCCATGTATTATGACAATTTTGGGTAAATGAAAAGCATGTAGCCTCTTTGTATTGATGATGTGTGGAATGCTTAAATGCTTTATGATGTGTATTGTGCCTTATCTTACAAATGATCTACCCTATGTTGTATAGGGCATGCCGCGGCAGTATACGCGGAGCACGGCACATCTTCGTCTGACCGGCTCTATGGACCAGACTCCTTCTGGTAGTGGCGGTCCTACGGACTGAGGATTGGGATCTGATCAGCCTTCTGCTGGTCCTAGCTGTGGACAGCCACCTTACACGCCCCCGGTCCGTGAGCAGTATCGGCAGGCATCTGCTACGCAGCATGATTCTCAGGCTGCTCCACCGCCTGATAGATTTGAGCAGCTGATGATGATGATGCATCAGCAGCAGATACAGCAGCAGCAACAGCAGATACAGCAGCAGCAGCATCAGGAGCTTATGACCACTATTGCTGAGGCCTTGTCCCACGGTGGTAGTGCGACTCCACCTATGACATCTGCGCATCCTGACGAGGATTCTGAGCCTCCTGCTTGGTTTGAGGATGCGCCTCTGCCTACACCCGTCGCACCTCTACTGGAGATGTCGGTACGCGAGGTCTACTCGAGCGATTTCAGCGCTTGAGGCCTCCTTTATTTGCGGGTTCTCACAGACCCGAGGAGGCAGAGTTCTGGCTGGACCGCATCTCCAAGATGCTACGATGTTACATTTCTCCGAGGTAGAGCAGGTTGAGTTGGCTACCTTTATGTTTGAGAGGGAGGCCACTTATGGTGGGACAGTGTGCTGCGCACGGTCGCAGTGGACTTCGTGTGGACCTGGGAGACTTTCGAGTCTCGGTTCCACGAGAAGTATTACCCGCAGACGTATCGGCATGAGCGGGAGGACGAGTTTCTGCGCCTCAGGCAGGGAGGCATGACGGTGACGGAGTATGAGCACCGATTTACTGAGTTGGGCCGCTTTGTCCCGACCATCCTCGTCAATGAGCAGATGAGGATGCGACGATTTACTGGGGCTTGCGACCTGACATACGGTCGAAGCTATGCTGCCACACCATCCCTACGTATGTGGCGTTGGTCCACATGTCTATGACGGCCGAGCAGGATGTGGACCGTTTGCCCGATCACGCGGTACTATGGTTGCGAGACCGCGACAGGATGCAGAGCAGGCCTATCTTAGGCAAGAGGCCTCGGGCTGATTCTCCCCCCCAGGGCCGCAGCGCCAGTGTTCCCATGAGACGCCCGTTGGTGACCTGCACGTTTTGCGGGAAACCAGGACACCCTGCCGAGAGCTGCTTCTCGTGCATGAGGGCTAGCGGATTTGCGCCACCACAGAGATTGGGTCGCCCTTACCCACAGGCCATATCAGCTCCGCCGCTACAGACCGCTCCTGCACATCCTTCATTCCGACCTCCTGTGCCGTTCTTCAGGCCACCACAGCGACCCCTGGCTCCTCAGCCGAACCGTCAGCAGCAGGCTCGGGTACATACACTTGTTGCTGAGGCACCAGAGACATCGATATCGGCACCGACGACTTTCGAGGGTACGGCTCATATCCATGGTACTCCCGTTTCTTTACTGGTGGACACTGGGTCCACTACTCTATCATTTCTTGTGGGGCGGTGAAACGCTTATCTTTGCATAATGTTCCACTAAGGGAACGAGACTCACTACTACGGCCACTGGGACCTTCTCGGATGTCACACGGCTATGCGAGGATTGCGCGATAGTTTTGGGTAGCAGCACAAAGCTCGTCGACCTTATTGTTGCTCCGCTATGGCACTACGACGTTATACTTGGCATGGATTGGCTCGCCAAGATGAGGGCGGAGATAGATTGCGATACTCGGATCGTGACTGCCTATGGACCTGACGGCACAGCTTTCACGTTCCCAGTGCAGGTCAGTTGGCCCTGTCGAGTTGATTGTTATGCTGCTTTACTTGTGCCGATTGATGGTCCGACATGGAGGTACGCCGGTCGTTCGGGAGTTTGTTGGAGTCTTTAAGACTATCCCTGGTTTACCCTCCTCGGCCCGAGATTGATTTTACGATTGACCTTACGCCTGGTGCGATGCCCATCTCGTTGCCGACCTATCGTATGCCTCCATGCGAGATGGAGGAGCTGCGGAAACAGATTGACGAACTTGTAGAGCGAGGCTTTATTCGACCTAGTGTGTCTCCTTGGGGAGCACCTGTGTTGTTCGTGAAGAAGAAGGACGGGTCGCTACGGTTGTGTATTGATTACCGTAGGTTGAACCAGGTCACGGTGAAGAACAAGTATCCTTTGCCCAGGATAGATGATCTGTTTGATCAGTTGAGGGGGGCGAAGTATTTCTCGAAGATTGACCTTCAGTCAGGATACCACCAGTTGCGCGTGAGAGAGGAGGACGTGCAGAAGACAGCCTTCAGGACGTGCTTCGGGCACTATGAGTTCTTGGTGATGTCGTTCGGTCTGACGAACGCATCAGCCGTGTTCATGGATCTGATGAACCGGGTATTTCGGCCCTTCCTTTACCGATTCGTCATCGTCTTTATCGATGACATCTTGATATACTCCACGAGTCGGGAGGAGCACGAGGAGCACCTGCGAGCAGTATTGGGTACGTTGGAGAAGAACCAGTTGTTTGTGCAATACAAGAAGTGCGACTTCTGGCAGGAGGAAGTCAAGTTCCTGGGACATGTTGTGTCCAAGGATGGGATAGCAGTGGACCTTGCTAAGGTAGCCGCGATTCAGGATTGGCAGCAGCCTGAGTCGGTTACTGAGGTGAGGAGTTTCCTTGGTCTGGCTGGGTATTACAGGCGTTTCATTCGAGACTTCTCGAAGATTGCCAGGCCATTGTCGCAGTTGACTCGGAAGGACCTAAAGTTCGCCTGGAATGAGAAGGCGGAGGCAGCTTTTAAGGAGCTAAGGACAAGTTGACGTCCGCCCCTGTGCTAGTATTGCCAGAGCAAGGGGTGAAATATACAGTTTACACTGACGCGTCTCGCGTTGGTTTGGGTTGTGTGCTGATGCAGAAGGATAGGGTGATTTCGTATGCCTCGAGACATTAAGGAAGCACGAGGAGAATTACCCTACACATGACCTGGAGTTGGCAGCTGTCATCTTTGCATTGAAGCTCTGGAACATTACCTCTATGGTGAGGAGTTCGAGCTTTTTCGGCGACCACAAGAGCCTTAAGTACATATTCACACAGCGGGATTT
>JAJHSJ010001204.1:0-32525 GCA_021015155.1 Magnolia officinalis
GTTTACACTCGAGCTCGCTATAGAGAGGCTCGTCTTCTTAGCATAAGCCTAGTTTATACTCAAGGTCACTATGGGAAGGCTCGTCACCTTAGCGTAGGCCGACAGCTCGAATACAGTGTCCTATACCACTGTATTCAGGTCACGAGTTTGGGTTCCTCATTGGTCACTACGGGGAGGCTCGTCAACCCAGCGTAGGCCGACAGCTCGACCACAGTGTCCCATACCACCATGCCCGGCTCATGAGTCTTACGGATCTTGGTACAATGGTTGAAACAGGCTTTACATTGGTGAGCGGTACCTTAGATTCAAACAGTAACGTCCATACATGGTAAACAAACAGTAGGCCAATCGGGTTATTTGACAAGTTCGATTGGTACGAGCACATGCTAAATTTAATCGACATGGAGCGCATAAGCACTCCACGTGGCCTAACCACTGTCGACAATCACCGTACAACTCGGATTCATTGAACTTATCCAATGTGGCGAGACTAGTTCAGCTGCTCAATCAGGAACCGTTACTAATTGCCTGGACTACGTGGTAGTCCCAAACATGCTCAATTGCAATGGGTAGTGACACATGTTGAACATAACAACAATTAACAATCAAACCAAACATAACTCTCATTTGAGCATTTTATCAAACACATTGAACATGTTATTATACACATGCATTTCATCTGTAAATCTCATAGTAGCAATTTATATTACATGAAGGAAATTATATATATGGATATGGCAGTTGAGAATCCTGTCTCAACACCCTCATTAAAAGCAATTCAGCAAATAAATTCTTATTTAGGCATTTTATCAAACACTTAAATTACACATTACTACATACATAAACTAATTTAGTTATAGCATATATTATGGCAAATCCTTTCATAAAGGAGTTGTCGTACATACAACAAACGTGTATTTTAGATTAATAGTCATGGCAAGCATAAATTATAATTTCACTTTCATTCAAGCATTTCAACAAACACATGGAATGCATTTTATATTCACATAGTTCACACACATGCATAGTTTATCGAATACATCGTAACTAAGATCATATGGCAACAATCAAGTCAGACATAAATCATTGCTGACATTGAAAGCCTTGAAAACCGTAACCTAAACATTTATAGTCCGCACCTTTCGTCGATATGCTCGTTACGAACTCGGTTCGTACACTACGTCTCCGACTACAGCACAACGGCTACCTAAATCATGAAATATGTTAGCTATTTCATCAATTTCTCTATTTGGATTCCTAAATCCACAGGGACTGAACCTTATACGTAATATGAAAATAACTCGAAATAGAACTAGGTGAAGATGTAATCTAAATCAGATATAGTTGAGGGAATAATTGTGATTTTATTTAACTAAAACTTGAGAAATTTAAAGGTAGGGAACTAGGGTGTCAAGGATCCACTTGTAGTAATTGGAAAGTTACCTAGCAATGATTCAAGGACACAACTGGAATCAGAGTCATATCCTATCCAGTTGGTAAGAAGAGATTTGTCAGATCTCTAAACTTCTCATGGGTCTAATCATCAATAGATAAGAATGACGAAGATTTGGAAGTGATCCCGTCACCTAACCATGCCCAAGAGACTATGGCAAACGA
Source organism: Magnolia officinalis (assembly GCA_021015155.1). Lineage (NCBI taxonomy): Eukaryota > Viridiplantae > Streptophyta > Magnoliopsida > Magnoliales > Magnoliaceae > Magnolia > Magnolia officinalis. The sequence goes on from JAJHSJ010001204.1 coordinate 1,618, forward strand.
CAACAATTTACCAACCCACAATCAATCATAAGAGAATTGTGAAAGTTAGGAAGAATTTCGTCACCCTACCATGCCATAGGATGATGGTGAACAATAGGTCTTACTAATTTCACAATCTCAATTCTGGAAAAGAAGACATATCAAGCTATTACAGATCTATTGTAATTTAAGTTACAACAAACCATTAAAAACTAAAAATATACCTTCATAAATTACCAGCATCCATAAGAGTTCAACAAAACATGAATCAAAACAAAGCAACCATCCCAATCATGCTACAAGCTTCACCTCTTAGCCCTAGCTTAGAGGCTTAGCCCATCAGAGACATGATGAGGCTAAAAATAAATTAAAGAAAACAAAACCATGGAAGATGGAGAAGCTCCTGATGATCCAAAGAGATGGCTGGCTGCTCTCTCCTCTGGCTCTTCTTTCTTCATGTCAAAGATCTCAGAGTGCCTTCACGGCTGCCCCCATCATAATCCCCCCCCCCTCTCTCTCTCGTCTCCTTTTATCGACAGAGGAAGGAGGTTGGCTAGAGTGGACGAACCGACCTCTTTCCACAGTCCAAATCGCACAAGAACCGGACTGCAGTTCCTGAGCAAGAGAAAATGCAATACAGTTTGCGTTTTGGACTGTTTCGTGACGGATGGCCATCCATCTCCTTTTTTTCACCCTTCATGGTGACGGTCACGACCCCCTCTTTATGAGTTTGAACAGTTTGGATTACTGGTCCGATCACTATCAAGATCGCACAACTGTCCGCAAATCCCGGATCTTGCAGACGTGCGATCTTGCTAAATTCCTTGTGTTGAGATGCTTGGTGGGCCCCACAGTATTGTTTTTAGAGAAATTCACCTGTTCATTGGATTCCTGGCGAAAAACCAGTCGGGAAGGGGTGGTTTTGGTCGAGTTTTAGTGCAGTCCACTGTATCAAATCAACTCGCCGTTCATCCTACAGTTTTTCGACGATCCATGTGTGTATATGTGTATGAGGCCAAAAGGCTACCATGACTAGGGGTATGACTGCGTCCTGGATCGAGTGGACGGTCTCGATCATCCATCGGGACAATGGGTGGGGCCCACTGATCAAAATCGACCGGATAGCGTCGGCCGCTGGACGCTTGCACGAGAAGAAGACGGGTCAGCCCGTCTTTGACTGGGTTGACCATCCGGTGCACCTCCTGAGTGCATGCACACTATGTACGTGCGGCGTACATCTGTGGGGTTCACTGTGATGTATATGCAAAATCCACTCCATCCATTCATTTTTTCACCTCTTTTAAGGGGTTGAGACCAAAATTAAAGTATATCCAGATATCAGGTGGGCCCCAAATCAGAGATTTATGAGCTGATCTGTCCGTTGGGCCACTTTCACAAGGAACCAATGAATGAAATTTGATGTGTACGGTTAATTTATGGTCCTCAAGCCATATATAAAGTTTTGAGCCGAATAGATGGTGGAAAACCTTGTGATCTTGTATTCTGGCTGACTTTCAGGCCCGTTTAAACCCGATCGCTTGATTTTCTCGGATCTTTGGCGTGTAAATTCTTCGATCTCGGTCCCCTGGGGTCCGTCCCTTGCCTTGGTGACTTCGGAGCATTAAATCTATGCTTTTAGCATCCTTTTCAGTCCAGGCTCCTAAATTCACCTTGCGCTTGCAACACAAACACGATTTAAAATAAGGCATTAAATAATATCATATTCGTAAAATTAGGTAATAACTGGGGTCTAATATGCAATATTTGACCCTCAACATTTATCCCCCTTTTTCTTTTTTCTTTTTTATTTTTTTCCTTCTTTTCTCTTTTTATTTATTTATTTTGTTTAACTCTCTTATTGGAGCACTTATTTGGCAATTGTTTAGGGGGATTCTCAGGATGACTAGCTTTCATCACTTGACTTAACCTTTACTATTATGGGTCTTGACATGGTTAGATAAACCTACCCATGAAATATCTTTACATTATGATTGTTGATTACCTCTGGAAGATCCTTGCACCTCCGATTGGTGAGATGAATGGCACCTCCTGGAAGGATTTCTTGGATGATCAGTGGCCCGTCCCACGAGGGTTTGAATTTCTCTTAGGGATCTGGTAAATGCGACAATAGGATGTGCTTCATGACCATGTCACCTACCATGAAGCTTCTCTTTTAGACTCTTTTGTTGTAAGCCCGCACAATCCTCTTCTGATAACATTGGGAATGGCCTATCATGTGTGTAAGAACTTGAGATTTTAGTGTGCATACATACATGTACACACGTGTTTACTTCCATTTATAAAAGCAATCATGCATCCATGCATACATACATACATTAATTTGTGCAAGTAGTGAGTGTGCGTTGTGATATTGCGTAGTTTGTTTTATTGAGAACCATGTACGTGTATTAATAATTATATGATTTCAACATCTGTGTATGTGTATAAAAGTATGAATGCTTACACTCTCGATGCCTATACTTGCTAGGCCACCCAACTCGAACATAGTTGTGGTCAGTGTTTAAATTATCGGCGAAATTATCGAAATATCGCCGATAATATCGGTGTCGCTGCACTGGCGAAACTGAAACCCCAATTTTTCGTTTCTCTACGGAATATCGACGAAATATCGGCGAAATTTTTGATATTGTTGATAATTTGGATTCTCACCGAGAATATCAACTGTATCCTTGCGTAAATACGTAAAAATCGGAAAAAAGTTTTTTTTTAAAAAAAATCTTTGATTTCGATAATACCTGGTTATCGCCGATGAAAATCACGAGATCTTCTCGGATGCCAGAGGTTTTTTTTTAATTGGAGATGAGGGAGAAGGATTTTCGAGTTGAAAATCCGGAGATATGGGTGGAAAGGAGAGGAATTTATGAAAAATTTAGGTTGAGGGGAGGGATTTTCAGTGTTTAAGCTGAAATTGGGGATCGGGCTCTGGGTTTGACAGACGTGGATTAGATACTGACGGGTTGAGTAGCGAGTTGGCTACGTCACCAAGTTCTGTGGGGCCCACTATGATGTATGTGTCATATCCACACCGTCCATCCATTTTGAGATATCATTTTAATTCATGAGCCAAAGAACGAGGCAGATAAAAATCTGCAATGGACCCCATCACAGAAAATAGTGGGGAGAGTGATTCCCACCATTGAAACTATCCTAAGGCCCACCATAATGTTTATTTGAAATCCAACATGTTCAAAAGTTAAAAAAGACATGAAATAAGAGAAAACACAAATATCAGCTTGATCTAAAACTTTGGTGGCCTTTAGAAGTTTTTAACGGTGGGCGTCACTGTCCCCACTGTTTTCTGTGCTGGGGTCCACTGGAACTTTGGATTTAACTCAATCTTTGGATATTGCCCTAAAATGATCTCCCCAAATGGATGGAAGGTGTGGATATAAAACATACATCATGATGGGGCCCACGGAACTTGGTGACGTCACTTCAATAGCCAGCCTCGCTACTCAATCTGCGCCCGACTTTGTCGGTGCTCCGTGGGCCCCACCATGATGCATCTGTTGTATCCATGCTTCTCATTCATTTTAAAATATTATTTTAGAGCTTGATCCAAAAAATGAGGTAGATCTAAAACTCAGGTGGACCACACCATGGGAAAATAGTAGTGATTAAATGTCTACCATTTGTTCATTTCTTGTGGTGTGGTCTATTTGAGTTTTTTATATTCTTCCGTTTTGTAGTAAAGCCATAAAATTGTGTTAAAATAGATGAACGGAGTGGATGAAATAAATAAATAATGGTGGACCCCACATGGACCCCAACCTGAGGAAGCGGATTAGCTACGTAACAGGTTGAGCAGGGGCGCGGATTCGATACGAACAAGGTCAGTAGCCAAATAGCTACTGAAGTGACATCACCAAGCTCTGTGGACCCCACCATAATGCATGTGTTGTATCCATACTGTCCATCCATTTGGAGTGATCGTTTTATGGCATGAGAAAAATAAAGAGATAGATCTAAAGTTCAAGTGGATCCCACCATAGAAAACAGTGGGGACAGTGACATCCACCGTTCAAAACTTCTTAGGGGTCACAAAAGTTTCCGATCAAGCTTATATTTTTGTTTTCACTTCATCTATCTCCATGTTAACTTATGAATAGGTTGGATCTAAAAATTACATCATGGTGGGCCCTATAAATGTTTCAATGGTGGGTGTGACTGATCCCACGGTTTTCTATGGTGGGTCCACTTGAACTTTAGATCTATCTCATTCTTTTTCTCATGCCTTAAAACAATCTCTACAAATGGTTGGACGGTATGGATACAACACATGCATCATGGTGGGGTCCACAAAGCTTGTTGACGTCACTTCCATGGATTTCACACCAGCTATATAGCTGCTGTAGGTACGTGTTCATGCGAAGACGAGCACTGACGCTCCTTGAGCTCCGAGTTGTACAGACGGTTCAAAGGAGATCAAAGTTACATGGCCCCCACAGTGATGTATTTATTATATCTACACTGTTAATCTATTGTTAAAGATCATTTTAGAGCATTATCTAAAAAGGTTTCAACAGTGGAAATATCTATACAGTTAATCTATTAACAGCTTGGATGACAAATAGACATCACTGTAGGGCCTAGGAAGGTTTCAACGGATCCACTCGAGATTTGGATATGGTTCAACCTTGGGCTCAACTCCTTAAATGAGTTGAAAAAATGTATGGACGGTGTGGATAAACCACTTATTTTCACGGTGGGCCCCACTTATTATTTAATGCATTCTAATAATGAATTTTTCATTCCTGAATATGTAACTATGTGTATTCAGGCATGTCCTGAAGTTTCAATGAAAAATTTCATCATTTTGCCCATGTTTTCCTCTTTTTCCCCGTATTTCCGGTTATCGGCGATAACGATATTATATCTTTATCTCTGGCCAATGAAACTTGTAGCGATACCGACAACTTGAACACTGGTTGTGGTTACATTTTAAATTTTGAGGATGGAATTTTTGTTAAGGCGGATTGAATGTAATACCCCAAAATTTTGAGCTAGTACTCATCCCAAATTAAATCCGTTCTTTTAAGAGTATGACACTTGAACTCACACTCACTTGCACACACTTAGACCCTCGAACACTTCATTACAACCTTCAAGACCCATTTTACCTTCATATACTTGATTGGTTGTCCAATCAACTGTTGATAGTCACACATTACTAGGTAAAGACATCCAACCGTCCACTTCACTTTCAAAATGCTCAATCACAATAACCCAACTTCAGATCATCACATCCTCCCATGTACCTATTCATCCATAATTTTGACATGTTCATCCAATTTACCACCACGTATAAACCCATCTAACCGTCGAGATCACAAACTAGCGACCTCATTCTCAAGTATATTCATATACACAACTTTTTAGACATCCCAAGCTGTATATCAGTTCTCATTTAATTTATTATCAACCTAAACCATTGGTAATACTCTTCATAGACCTATTAACCTATCACACTGTCCGATTTTAATCCAGACCTCTACATCATCACAAATTTACCAGGATCAATATAAGCCATTGTAAATTGTTGAATTCTATATCACTTAACCATTTATACAATTGTGGGGGCCACATAAGATTTGAATATGCCATTGTTCCTGTGTTTCCAATCAAACCAGTAGGAATGACCTTATGAACGGTTAGATGACATATAAATACCACGGTATAAACTAGAGAAGTCTTCAACTATAATCTTTTCCCTATGCATTTTCTTGTCATGTGGCCTACTTAAGCCTTGGATCTAGCCCATTTTGAAGCCCATACCTTAGCTCACGGAATAAGTGTAGTTTTGTGATCCATACCACAAAATTTGTCCAACATGATTAATATCACATATTAAACATAATTTCTGCACAAACAAACTATTCATAATATATCGTCGACTTAATAGCATGAAAATAGCAATAACAATCAAGTTATCTGCAAGTACATAGCAAAAATATGAGAAGTCATGCATAAATTATTCTTAAATATAAGTAAGCTTAAAGGAATCCCTCACGTTAGATCATGGGTCTCGAGTGGGCTGATCCAATGGATAATTTAAAGATTTAAAATGAAAATTCAAGTTTACACTGTTTCGATTACACGTGTATGGTATAGATCAAAACTAGGATTTTGATCAAGTGTTTTAGAAATTTGAAAACTAAAGTTTTCTCTACATCACTTAAATCTAGGGTTGACATACATTTAATGGAGGATGATGAGGAAGGAAGTGGAAGAAGAAAATCCCTTTTAAAGAGGTGGGGATGTAAAATCCCTTTTAAAGAGGTGGGGATGTCTACACCCTTCTCTCTCTCTCTCTCTCTCTCTCTCTCTCTCTCTCTCTCTCTCTCTCTCTCTCAAATGTAATAGGGGGTTGTGTGCTACAATCTAAAGATTACACACCCAATTGCAGGTAGCGAAGTAGTAAATACTCGATGTGACTGAGGTCGAACAACATGGAATTAAGGAAATAAGAACACTTATCGGAATTAGTTTAGAGAAGAGATGAAATTTGATTTTTCCACAAGAGTGGAGCAAGGTATGTGTGTGATGATAAACAAGAATATAAAAGGGTAAGGCTTCAGGGATCTACCTTTGATTAATCCGTAATGTTTGATTCACTGATTCCACTATAACTCAATTGGACTTAAATAAATATTTGTTCCTATAGAAAGATGAGCCTATTAAACATGTTGTATGATTCCATAAAATAGGGATATTAATTGATTGATCAGACCATGAAGGACTCATTAATTGATCGCAAGGAATCTCAAGTATCCACTATGCCCAGAGTTGACAATGGATCAAAATTTTTTACCGATCAATAACTTTACCAAAATAAGTCAATCAATGAAAATCACAAAATCATAAAATCAAATGCATAACTTAAAACTTATGAATCTTTGCTTGATCCACCTGTGAAGAACTTGTCAATCGATCACAAGCAATTCTAAGCATTCACTGTGCCCGGAGTCTGCAATGGATCAAAGGATTTTACATATTGATAACTTTACTTTATCATAACTAGTTACTTGATTTGCAGGGAATTCCAAACATCCGCTATGACATGAGTCGACAATGTATCAATGGACTTTGTAAATCAATCGCTCTCACCAAGATAGATATCCAAATCAATCAAGCAAGACTTCAACATTTAAACCACTATGTTGAATCAAAACAAGCTAAATATTGCAATTTCACCAAAGGCTTCTGTCCCACCCCAAACTCGGGAACCAGGCTCACAAAATTCCCGGCCGCCGAATTTAGTGCCAACAGCCTTCGTAGTACCGCATTCTAGGCTCCCAGCTTCCATGCGCCAGGTTCCGATTCTGGTATCCTACAAGCAGGATTTTCAGGATGATTTTTTTTTTTTTTTTTTTTTTTTTTTTTTTTTTTTTGTGGAGGAGCATAATCACAAGTGTACCCAAGTCACAAAACATCATCACCACATATCCACTAAATAATTTTTTAGTACAGTGTTGAAAGGAAAATACATGATATAACAAAACTCCAAAGGATCATGCACATGCTCTTGCCTCAATGTTGCTGTGGTCTAGAATAACCTGTATGTAACGAACATGCATAAGCTTACTATGAAGCTTAAAGAGTGCGTGCATGTGTGCACAATGAATGTGCCAAGCATACAATTATCAGAGTAAGCAAAAATAATGGAAGGCTAAATTGACAAGTCCAAAAATGATGTTTGTCATACCAAGACTATGCAATGCAAGGCCTACATGGCCGAATGTCATATGCTAGAGATGCAATGCAAGCATGCCAATCCTCAACTAGTCCACTTATCAGTACGGTTTGTCACTGGAAATATCACCGAGGTCTTAGTACACTCCAACACTAGCTGTCGCCCCATCGCGCGCATGACCAAGTGAGTGGAAGAGACCTCATTATCTGCCTTGCCAATGGTATGACAATGCCCACCCGGCTCGTCGATAACGGACCCATTTACAAGCTGGTGAAACTCAACCTAGCTTACAGCCCCCTACCCTCAGGCGGATAAGGTCACACCCCTTTTCAACCGACCACGACACAGTGAGAGACGCGGCCTACTGGTATTCGGCACTCGGGTGCTCATGTTATCCACTCGGTCTCGACGTTGAAGCATCCTACTGGTACCACAAGGGTTTAGGGACTTTCACCCAAGGACATCCATAGCGCCCTAATGCTAGAACATATATTTCCGATATCCAATCTAGCCATCCACGATATGCCTGTGGAGGCCATAACCCTGATGTCGGTAGGGCGTAAAGTAATCGTGACATACAAGATGAGAAATGCATGAGTCATACCATTCAAGTCATGCATCAAACCTGCGCGTACCGCGCGATCATGTGGGGCAACCCTATCTCATATGGGGTTCCTTAAGTATCTCAGCCCAAAGGCATATGCTATGATCAATCATCACCCATAATATACATACAAAGGATGTGTATGGGCATATATTTAGGCATGGTATCATTATACAAAGCATGTTCTCAGTGTGTCCTACCAGGCCAAGTACACTAGCATGTTATCAGACATATCAGGCAATAATCGGCCTTAATCGGCACATCATATACAGAGAGTGGGAACTGAACGACATACCCCACAAGAAATATAGAAGTCTATGTGGTGTGGCCCACGTTAGACTAACATTAGCTCTTCATATATCCTGCAAGGCATGAATGAAATATATATAACAACGCAGGGTCCACTGGGAGTGACCCGGGTGGACACCCACATGTGTTAACATTCACACACCAACTAATTTAAGGATTTAAATTCAAGATGCCAAACATAACCAAAGACCCAAGGGATCTCGATTTCAAGGATTCCCAAGTCCAATGGATCCCAAAACTAGGGATTCCCAAGTCCAAAGAATCCCAAAACCAAGAAATCCCAAGTTTAAGAGGTTTCTACCACCACATTACCCTATGGTGCGGCCCACCTTTGATCTGGATCAGCCTGAGTTTTGGGCCCATGGCCTAACATGATCTGACAAGACGGATGAACGGAGTGGATATGATACATACATCATGTAGGGTCCCATGTATTGGGGCAGCCCAAGGAGAATTTCGCCCTCACGTCACTAGGCAAAACCATCCAGTAACACCTTTCTTTTCTGTTTGTTTCTCTTTTTTTATACTCTATTAGTGCGGGCCCCACGTGGATCTTCTACTTTGTTCACCGCGTAGTCCATCTCGAGCGGATCTAATGAGCTCTAATTAGATTTGGACGAACAGGGAATCCATAGTGGGCCTTGGAAGATTTCAACAGCAATGGTTTGTTTCCCTCATTGTAGCCCACTTGAAACCCAAATCTGTCTCATCTTTCGGCCCATGGCCTAAAATGATCTTGAGAAGTCGATGGACGGTGTGGATTCAATATAAACATCAGAACAGGGTCCCACTTGTGAGACCCAAAATTGGCTAAGAATGGGTTACCGTCCATGTGCATGACATTCATATATATTTTTTTTATATTATTATTATAGTCGTTGTTTGTTTTGCATACACTATTAAGGTGGGCCCCAAGTGGATGATCTAATCCTTTCACCATCTTGACCACCTCAAATAAGGTCAAATAGATTCTGACTAGGACTGATTTGGATGATCAGGGACTCCACAGCGGGCCCTAGAAGGTTTCAACAGATGGGCATTGTTCTCCTTAGTACGGCCCACTCGAGACTCAGACCTACCTCAAATTTTGGTCTATGGCCTGAAATTATCTGAAGTAAATGGTGGACGGTGGGGATTAAACACATTCATCATGGTGGGGTCCATGTGTGGGGTAACCCAACAAGGCTTCCACCTTCACCGTTACTGGGCAATAACGCCCAATGACACCCTTTTTGTTTCTTTTTCTTTCTTCCTTTATTTTTTTTTTGTTTTCTATTATGTAGGGTCCACTAGTGGATAATCCATTCCGTCCATTATATCGGCCAACTCTATATGGACCAAAGGAATCCAATGATGAGTAGGTTCCATCACATACACACGCAAAAGTAGGCCTTAAAAAGTTCCAATAGTGGGACTTTGTTTCCCTCGGTGCGGTCCACTAGAAACTCGAATCTGTCTCATTTTTTATCCCATAGCCTAAAATTACATGGTGGTGGATGGCGTCGATTAAACAAATACATCAAGGTGGGGTCTACGCTTGGGACGCTCCCATGTGGAGTCCCACGAGTGAAAACTCACTCCAAACATCCCATGCAAAGTAAGAAATGACGGTGGGTAACCTAACCCCTTAGTACTTGTGGTATGGCCCACCTGGGATTCAGATTAGCTTCATTTTTAGCTCAACGCCTAAAATGAGAACGAAGTTAGATGGACGGTGTGGATGATACACACACACACACACACACACATCGTGATGGGGCCCACAAGAGAAGCCCACATGGTGGCTTTGGAAGGTAAATGGTACCAGAGACATGTCTCTGGACATTGTTGTATCCAGCGACGACGGTGCCAATATCTCACTCCCTTTCTTGTGTTTTAAGGGTGAGGTAGGGCCCACCTAAGAAATCCACTCTATCCATTAGAATGTCCAACTCATAGTGGGGCCAAGAAGCTTTGGATCACATCCATTTTTGTGTATTTTCACCATCCAAGTGTGCTTACACAATCAACTGGTTAAATAAAAAATAAACATTATGGTGGGCCACACAAGGTGGTCCACACTATGATAGTGTACAAGACACGCTCTCCACTAGCTTGGTCCACTTGTGGGTCCCACAATACCATGAGAATAAGAAAAGAAAGGGAAATGAAGAAAAATAGATCCGTCCATTGGGGTGGCCCCCCGCCACTATGGGGTCCACCACATTCTCAATACATGATCAAGGTGAGTCCCACCCTTATGGGCTCACAAAAATAGAGAAATCACAAAGAATTGGAGGGTCAAACCATGCACTCACAATGAAAGATGAACGGATTGATTGGCTTGAATCGTCAATCGGACGGTCCACCAAGCTCCTAGGCAAGGATGGATGGTGAGGATTGGCACAAGGGAAGTGATTTCCCTCAAATCTTCTCTCTCTCTCTCTCTCTCTCTCTCTCTCTCTCTCTCTCAAAAATGCTTATTAAAAAGAAAGGGAGAATTCATACATGTGGGGTTTTTATTGTTGGAAATTTTTTGGTAGAGAGGGAAATAGAAAGGAAGAGTAGGGGTAAAAATGGAAAGAAAGGTTGAGAGAAATGATGGCTTTGGTAGGGTAGGAGTGTAGGCTTTGACTTTAAGGAGAGAGAGTGATGGATTGATAGTTGCTTGATTGATTGATAGGTTGATGGGTTGCTTGATTGATTGATGGGTTGATGGGTTGATTTAACAACATTGGGATTTATGCAAGCAAAGCCCGTGTGCGTTGCGCGGCACACCTGAGATTGTGCCAAAACTGAAACTCCTAATCTGGGGGTCGCAATGGGACGTGCCACGCGCTGTTGGAATCGTAACACCCGCGCGGTCGCTAGGGTACTAGTCTCGAGGTGTTGCGGTACTAAAATAGGGTCGCGATCAAAACTCATCGATTTGGTCCACCGAGAACATGCCAATGCTGAAATAGAAGCTTACAGAAGGTCAGTGAGGTTATGGGTCTTACAACTCTCCCCTCCTAACAGAAAATTTCATCCGCAAAATTTGTACTACAACCCAAACTAAACAGAGCTCACAAAGGAAGGGAAATTATATCACTATATATATAATCAGAACATAACATACAAATACAATCAAACTCAAAGAGATGGGGATAATGCTTAGAGGTGGGCATCGAGTCGAGTCGGACCGGATTGGGCCCAACTCAACTCGGTCCAAAGTTTTCAATGCCTGACCTTAACTCGATCTGATCCGGGACCGAGTCTGGGTCCTCTGACTCGATTCGATCCGTTGTATTGCTAGCCTGACCTGAACCGAGTCCGACTCGGTCAGGGAAATCGAGTCGGATCGGGTTAGGTACAGTTCGGATCGAATCTTCTTGACCCTAAAAGAGTTTCAATGGTCGACGTTCAATCCCCACTGGATTTTGCAGTGTGGTCCACTTGATCTTTAGATCTATCTTATTTTTCAACTCAAGCCTTAAGATGAGCTCGACGGGTCGATGGACGGTTTAGATATAACACATACCTCATGATGGGACCCACAGAACTTGCTAATGGCAACACGCCAAACCAACTGGGCTGGTGCATGGTACACCCACCAATCTAGAGTTTTTTCTTGGGACTGCAGCCATGCATTAGGATGCTATGTGGGCCCATAATGATATTTGTAAGAAATCCACACAGTCCATCAGTTGTGAGAGCTCATTTTAGGACATGATACCAAAAAATAGGTGGATCCAAAGCTCAAGTGTGCCGGACGAGAGGGAAAACTGAGGAAGGTGGTCATTGAATCTACATTGTTTCCTCTCGAAAGGGCCACTTGAGTTTTGGATATACTTCATTTTTGGCCGCACGTCCTAAAATAAGCTCCCAAAACGAATGGACAATGTGGATTTATCACAAACATCACGGTGGGACCCACCTAGCATCCCATGCAGGAACTTTACCTGAAAAGCTTTGGTGTCAGGGAGCTCAGTGCTCAAGGCACCTGACTGTCCACGGGTGAGAAGACAGATTGGCTACTCCCCATGCCACCAGTCAATGGATGGTAAGTCAGTGCTCTGTGGACCCCACCATGATGTATTTATTTCATCCATGCCGTCCATCTATTTTTCTAGATCATTTTATGGTATTAAAAAAATGAAGTATATCCCAATCTCAAGTGGACAACATTATAGGAAACAGTGTTGAATAAACATCGTGCGGATCGAATCAAATCGGATCAGATCGGATCCAATCGGATCAGATCGGTCCGAATTGACCATTGATCCGAACTCGATCTGATTTACGGTCGGATATGACTGGGCCAACTCGATCCGACCCGATCCTGGCCTTCGGTTTGAGTCAGTTCGGGTCGAAACGGGTCGAATCGGGTTGAATCCACCGAATCGGGTCAGAAATGCCTAGCTCTAATAATGCTTACGAATCTCAGCCTTTCGCTCCCAAGATGCCTTGTCTACACTATGATGACCCCACTGAACCTTCACCAAGGGGATGACCCTGGTCCGAAGGACCTGCTCCTTTCGATCAAGGATACGAATTGGCTGCTCAATATAAGAAGCGTCCTCACGAACCTCTAAAGGTTGTCATTCTATCACGGGAACGACGTCTGACTCACACTTCCGTAACATAGAAATATGGAAGACATTGTGGACACCAGACAACTGAAGTGGCAAGGCAAGCCGATAGGCCACGGCGCCAACGCACCCAATGATCTCGAAAGGTCCAATGAACCTCGAGGCAAGCTTCCCCTTGGCTCCAAAACGAACCACACCCTTCATGGGTGAGACCTTGAGATACACATGGTCCTTAACGGCAAACTCCAAGGGACGACGCCGACGATCTACAAAACTCTTCTGCCGGCTATGAGCTGTGCGCATCATCTGCCTAATGATATCGATGGCCTTTGATATCCTCTACATAAGCTCAGGACCTAAGAGATGGTGCTCTCCAACCTCGGTCCAATAACTCGGGGATCTACAAGGTCTGCTATACAATGCCATAAAGGGAGCCATGTCAATAGTCCCCTGGTAGCTGTTATTATACGCAAACTTAGTCAAACGCAGGCGATCATCCCGGCTACCTGAGAAATCCATCACGCAAGCCCGAAGCATATCCTTAAGGAACTGGTTGACCCTTTCATTCTGCTCATCGATCTATGGATGATACGCTGTACTGAACTTCAAGGCAGGCCCCATCGCCTTCTGGAAACTCCTCCAAAACTGAGACATGAATCTCGGATCTCAGTCAGAAACGATCGAAACCCGAACACCATGCAATCTCACAATCTCATCGATGAATAATCTAGCAAGATGGTCCAAAGGCCATCCGTCATCTCCTCTCTCTTAAGAAAGTGTGTCGACTTCCTCAGACGATCATGTTGAGTCCTCAGCAAGCCCATGATAAAGTTTGTGGTCACATGCTCCCATTTCCATAACGGTACACTCAACGCCTGCAAGGGACCTGAAGGCCTTTGATGATCGGCCTTGACACACTGGAAAGTGTCGCACTCGGCTACAAAACTAGTTATTTGACGCTTCATCCCTGCCCAAATATACTACCTCCTCATATCGCGATACATCTTGGTGGAGCCGGGGTGGATAATAAACCTCGAATGGTGTGCTTCGGTCATAAGATCTCTGTGCAACTCTGGAATATCCGGAACACACAGTCGACCTCTAAAATGAAGTCCACCATCAGACCCAATCTGCCAATCCGACCGACCCTCTGATGCAGCCTCTGCTCGGTAATCCTGAAACATCTGGTCTGCCTGCTGAACCTTGATCACCCTAGCGACCATAGAAGGTTGAATCGACAAGCTCGATAACTGAACGATGAAAGACTGCAGACTCAACTTGAAGTCATACTTAACAACATTCTCAAGCATCCTTCATTCTTGGACCATCATATGTGCCACTAGGCCCCGTGGCTAACAACTAAGGGCATCCGCCACCACGTTAGCCTTGCCGGGGTGGTACTGAAGATCAAAATCATAGTCCTTCAAGAGCTCCATCTAGCGCCTCTGTCTCATGTTCAACTCAAACTGTCAGAAGAGATACTTCAAGCTCTTATGGTCAGAGAAGAGCTCGAACCTAACGCCATAAAGGGAGTGCTTCCACACTTTCAGTACAAAGACAACTGTAGCCAATTCCAAATCATGTGTGGGGTAGTTCTGCTCATATACCTTGAGCTGGTGAGACACGAAGGCCACAGGCTTCTCATGCTGCATCAAGATAGCACCCAACCCAACATGCGAAGCATATGTAAAAACCACGAATCCTTCACTCCCAGAGGGGAGATGAGGATTAGTGTGGATGTAAGATAGTCCTTCAGTTCTGTAAATGCTCGCTCACATGTGTCACTCCAAATAAACTCAGCAACCTTCCGGGTCAACCTGGTCAATGGGGCTGCAATACGGGAGAATCCCTCAATGAAACATCGATAATAGCCCCCTAACCCAAGAAAACTATGAATCTCAGACGCATTCAGGGGTTGGCCCCTTTGACGCACGACATCAATCTTTGAAGGGTCTACTGATACGCCTTGCCTCATCACCACATGACCGAGAAACTTCACCTCCTCCTGCCAGAACTCGCACTTCTCCAGCTTCGCATAGGCTGGTGTGCACAGAGGGTTTGCAGGGTAATCTCTAAATGATGCTCATGCTCCTCCCGAGTCTTTGAATATATTAAGATGTCATCAATGAATACCACAACAAACTGATCAGAGAAATGGACGGAAGACCTCGTTCATCAGCTGCATAAACACTGTGGGTGCATTGGTTAGTCTGAAGGACACGACCTGAAACTCAAAATAACCGTAACGTGTCCTAAATGTTGTCTTCGGGATATCCTCCTCTAAACACAAACCTGGTGATAACTATATCGTAAGTCTATCTTTGAAAAGAACGTGCCTCTTGCAGTTGGTTGAATAAATCATCAATCCTCGGAAGTGGGTACTTATTCTTAATCATGACCTTGTTGAGCTCGCGGTAATCCACGCAAAGCCTCAATGAGCCATCCTTCTTCTTTACAAAGAGTACCGGCGCTCCCCATGGTGAACTGCTCGGACGAATAAAGCCCAAATCGAGCAACTCATCTAACTGATTCTGTAGCTCCCGCAGCTCCAATGGTGTCATACGATACGGGGCCTTTGAAATAAGAGCGGTACCGAGCATGATATCAATTTGGAACTCAGTATGCCGACGAGGTGGTAACCCCGGAATCTCCTGAAACACATCCAAAAAATCACAAACGACCAATAGTTGGTCGATGCTCAAGACAACTGGCTCCTCTACAACACATGACATAAGGCAAGAGCGCTGCTCACCTCTGGGCTTGACACAAACTGAAACCGCAGCACACTGGGTATACAAAACATGACTGTCCTAGCGGAGTAGTCCAATATGGCATGGTACTTGGCAAGTCAATCCATGCCCAAGATAACATCGAACTCGGACATCGGCAAGGCAAACGGGCCAGCCGACAAAAAGGTCTCTCCTACTAGAACAGGGTAAGATGAGCAAAATTGTAACGCCGTGAAAATCGGGGGTCGAGCATAAACTCAACTCCCGAGTTCCAGAACATCACTTATGCAACAAAATGAATGATGATTGAATGTTGACTGTATTCGTGCATTGAACATGAGTGAGATTAAGCCAAAACAGCATATCATACTCCAGAGACAGTTAAATTTGTAAGCGGAAGACTGTGATAGATAGATAAAATATATAAACTATGATGAGTCTCCAGAGTGTGATAACATTACCAGGTTAAATAATTATAAGTACAGTTTTAAATATACCAAATGTGAGGAAGTGTAAAGTCTCCTATCCCAAGTACCATAGCCCCGTCAATACAATATCAGGTCTTCATTGACCTGCCAGAGAGATACAGATAGGAGAACTCCTCTTATCATCATAGAAGCAGTCCGTCTTTGCTTCACAAGCATCGCCCTCACCTGAAACTCAACAAATCTGGTTGGTGTGTACAACACCGTCCCGTAACGTGGGAGTGAGTGATCAACTCAGTGGAACAATAAAGCATAGGTTAACATGTTATCAATTCAGTCAAGCAGTAATGATAAAGCAGTACAATTAAACAATTCTAACTACTCTTATTTAATGTAAGTATGAAATGACATGATGTATGCCCTTGCCAAACCACCCTCATGCGACATCATCTTACGTTCGCGAATGCATCCATCCCTCAGTGCTTCACATCTACCAGGCACATGCAGTGCGATGATGAGCAGGGTTACCGAGTAATTATTAGTTCATTTCAAACAGCAGTATTGGGAAACTAAGGTACCTCCCTTGTATCATTCCCAAACATGATCCATTCTAGGGTCATCAATCCTAGTTAATCTCATACGGTATTATGGTTCGAGAGGCATTGCGAAGGCATCGCAAAGGGCTCGTCACCAGTCAGTACGGATATAGATCTCACCGTATGCGGCTCAATTACTGACCGTCAGCTCGAGTACAGGTCTCACCGTACTCGGCTCAATCGCTGGCCGTCAGCTCGAATACAGGTCTCACCGTACTCGACTCAACTCATACTCTAGTTGCTGTGAAGGGCTCGTCGCCAATCACAGACCTTGGAGTATACTCGAAGACACTACAGAGGACTCGTCGCCTGCCAGTACGAGTACAGGTCTCACCGCACTCGGCTCTCGCCGTAAGTGTCGATAGCTCGAATACAGTGTCCCATACCACCGTATTCGGCTCACGAGTTTGGTTGCTCAATGGTCACTACGGGGAGGCACGTGGCCCTAGCATAGGCCGACAGCTCGACCACGGTGTCCCATACCACCATGCCCGGCTCATGAGTCTTAGCGGATCGAGGTACCATGGTTAAAAGGGATTTCACTGGTAAGTTTGGTACCCTAGGTTCAAGCAGTAGCGTCCAAACATGGTGAACATACATAAGACAGATCGGGTTACTTGACGAGCTCGGCTAGCTCGAGCGCACAACAAGTTGAACGACATGAAGTGCATAAGCACTTCGCGTGGCCAACCACTATCGTCAACCGAAGTACGACTCGGGTTTGTCGAACACATCTCACGTGGCAAATGAATCACAGCCACGAATGCAATTCTGGTACCGATTGTCTGGACTATAATCATAGCCCCAAACACAATCAAGTGCAAATAGATAAAGCAGTAGTGGATCAAGATTCAACTCATACAATCAAAGTCTGGTATTATCCGTTTAGGGCTGTCAGGGCTGTTGCACGCACTCGTTGCTCCACTCCCCCATCACCCATGACGGATCATACAACGTAAATATAAATTTAAACATATGCATTACATAGTTAAAATCATAAAGCAGTTGAGCATGTTATGAATCACAACACAAGCATGAGTTTGTACATGTTCAATTCCTAATCACACAACTATCCAAGGAGATCATACACATAGTTAAAAGAGGTTGAGAATCATATCTCAACACCCTTATACATTACAATTTGCTAACTACTACTCATTCAGACATTTCTAGAAACACTTAAACAAACATACATCAACATACATGACATATGTCGATCACATAGGCATTAGGCCAAATCCTTTCACTAGGGAGTTGCCCCAATCATAACACGCGTACACCCACGACGGATAGTCATGGCAAGCAGGAATCCAAGTTCCATATTCATTCAGTCATTTCCACAAACACTTGGGCCACACATTTTAGCATATATAGTGTATATTGGCCGTGGCGTGACTTAGGGCAAATCCTTTCGTCAAAGGGGTATCGCCAATACATCAATCATGAATCCATGACAATTAGTCATGGCGAGCACGAATGAGAATTCTATACTCATTCAGTCATTTTCACAAACACTTAGAATACACTATTACAACATACATGGTGAATGTTAGCAAAACATGTATTAGGGCTATCCTTTAGCCAAGTGAGTATTTTATCTATGTATAATATATTACTACAACAAATAATCATGATAAATACATCTCCAAAATTTATACGTATACAGTATTTTCTAGAATACGCAATTTCAACATATATAGTGTATATAAGTAAAACATGTATTTAGGCGAATCCTTTTGCCAAATAAGTATTTTATCCATATATCGTATATCCATATAACAAATAAACATGTCAAACACATTTCCAAAAAATATACGTATACCGTACTTTTTACAAATACCTAGAGTATGTAGAATTCCATATTTTTCATCTTTAATCGAAACGGAAAACAGACAGCACTTTGTACATGTGCAATTGTATGCAGATCATGAATCTATCATTATCTGACATTGAAAGCATTGAAAACCATAACCTATACACCTAAAGTCCGCACCTTTTGTCGTAGAATCGTAACGAAGTCGATAGGTTTGCTAAGCTTCCGTATTCGGCAGTTTGACAACCTATAGAACGAAATAGGTTAGCTATTTCACAACCTACAACTGTCTAAACCCCAAAACAGATTAGGGTTAGGGTTTCTTACCTAGAAATGACGCCGAAAACGCCGGGAAAGCGATGAGAATCAGGCGGTGGAGCTCGAATAGCGGCAGGGAAGAGTGGAAGGGAGATTCTCCCACTGCTCCCACACTTTCTCTCTCTTTTCTCTCTCTTTTCTCTCTCTCAATCTCAAATTCGTATGGCTGCCATGAGAGAGGGTTTAAGGTCCTTATATAGCCTAAGAATTCACTGAAATAGACTTATGTTCAAAGTATACTTACATTATAACCAAATCGGTATTGTTTCAGCTCAAAAGAGGGTTTCTGGCGGGCCTCCTTGAGCCAAAGGTCGGACTTAAGCTCACTAACGCTGGATCTACGTTCTATTAAGTTTTCATTTTAGTCGGGATTCCAGATCACGCGTGGCGGACTAGTTTTAGTTCAACGGTCAGCGGATCTCGATCGGAGATTTCGAGTACATGTAAATGTGTATGAAATTTCTCCTGATCCGAGGGTGTAATTTGGTCTGATTCTGACGGTCTGGTTACTTAATACTGATTTGCAAGCGAGAAGTGCCAGATTACTATTCAAGATATTTTATTTTGAAATTATTTCACATTTCTCACACTCTTCACTCCGAGCTCAAGCGAATAGCGTTGGGACATTATTTGGATTTGATTTCCGAGATGGTTGTCAAGCCCAGCGAGGCGGTCCTAGTTCCTTAACTTCGTGTTAATCGGACTTCCGACGTGCGGTCCAGATCCGATACGGAGTTTCGAGATGCTCCCGAGAGCAGCCGGGTAATGAGATTGATCCTAGATTTTACAAGTTTTGGGTCTTGCAGATCATATTTAAAAGTGATTGGTGCTAATTTCACAGGCACTCTAGTTTAACACTAGCTAAATCTCGCTTAATTTCTAAAGGATTTAGTCCTGTAAGATTTCTGTCTGAGATGGTACTTAGGCCTTTGTAGTTTGTATATAAAGTGATCCAAGTTTTACTACTTAGCTAGTTTAAGTTAGTGTCTAGGGCGAAAGTGCTTTGAAAAATTGAAAGCACAAGGTAGTGAAGGGTGAGATTTGTGAAGGAAATGGGTTCAGAAGCGACTTTAGACTGTGGGGTTCAGTTCTGACGAATTAATAAGGTGTTAGGAGCAACCCAATGCCTAAGGACGTCTAATCCCAGGTTGGTAAAAATCCAGAATGTTACAAAAACCAACCTAATACTCCAGTCTTCCCTAAGGGCGTCGACACTAACAGACCCTCACGCGCAGACTCTATTGGCAAACCAGTCGATCAACAAAAATCCTTGGATATAAATAAATGTGATGCACCAGAATTA
The DNA here is from genome assembly GCA_021015155.1 of Magnolia officinalis. Classification (NCBI taxonomy): domain Eukaryota; kingdom Viridiplantae; phylum Streptophyta; class Magnoliopsida; order Magnoliales; family Magnoliaceae; genus Magnolia; species Magnolia officinalis. Next base: position 21,958 of record JAJHSJ010001204.1, read on the forward strand.
AATAAGACACGTGTTATGCATGAGGAAATAAATATTGTACCCTCGACGATCCTCTTGATGCCTGAGGATCATGTTGAGCTGCATAAAACCTACCCTGAGCCTGCTGGGGAGGTGCATATCCCCTATGTTGTCGTTGTTGCTGCTGCTGCTATGGCGATCTATATTGCTCCCTCTGCTGCTATGGGGGAGGTCTCAGTGGCTGATGCAGCTTCCGCTGCTGCTGCTGGGGTCTCGACGGCTGATACTACTGTCGCTGCTGCTACTGTAGAGGCTGATGAGGCACTCTCGGCTGTTGCTATGTGTGGGGGCACTCATGCCTACGATGCGTCGTCCCACCACATTCATAGCAAACACCTGAGAACTGTCTCTGTGGTAGTGCTAGGGGTGTTGCTGGTGCTCGAAAGGATGGATGAGTCATGCGCCTTTACAGTGGTCGAAGCTGCTGCTGCTGGGAGCTACTAGAGGGGTCTTCCTCATCCAGCCTCCTCCCTGATTGCGGATTCGTTGTGCATCGATCCACTCTACCTCGTAGATATGGGTCCTCTCTATAACCTCCTGAAATGACGGGAGCTTGTGTCTAGTGACACGACTCTGAAGGCCAAGGCGTAAGCCACCCTCATAACGACGAGCCCTCCACCTCTCCTCAGCCACAAGATTTGGTGTGAATCTAGATAGCTGAAATGGCCAAGCTATATGTCTTAGAGGGGGGGGGGGGGTGAATAGGACTATGCTAAATTAAAATAAAATCAGTGGAATAAAGATAAATAGATAGCCTTACAATTATAGTTCAATTCACAATGCTGAAATCAATTCAACCTCAATAAATAAGAATTGAGAGATTGATACAAATTCAGTTCTAAGGACAACCTTACACCATAATAAACAAGGGCTTATGGTAGGACAACCTTATTTCTAGAACGTCTTTTGAATCAACAACTCAATCTGAATAAAAATAACCAAATAGCAAGGAATTGAAATAAAGTGCAGAAATAAAGATCTAACTTATTACAACACTCCCCACACTTGCTTGAAATGTAAATTGTTACAACATTCACATCCACACGCACATTCCACAAAATTGAATGATAAATGATATGAAATTTAAGCAAGCATTCAATCCACAAGACAAAGAGTTATAGTGGTTCGCTTGTGTGTACACCAACTGTCTTTCAACAGCCACACAGAATGCTACTCCACTCTTAATATCCTCACACAGGGGATATTAGCATTTACTATCAAATAGGTTTTCACAGGTTCACCCAAAACCTTTACAATTGTGTCTTTTTAACTTGGGCTTACACAATTCAAAAACCCACACTTCTGAGTTTTTTGGCTCTCCTCAAACAACCACACAAATTAAGATTTTTCTGGTGAATCTCAAACAAAAACCAAAATAGAATGGAATTTATAAAATTGTAAAATACCTAGATTTCTCCTTTTCGTAGCAGCCCGGTAGAACCAATCGGAGTAGATGTTCGAATATAGAAGTTCAATGTCCACTACTTACTTTAATATGGTTCTAAGTTCTAATTGATTTTATATTTAAAATAGTTGGGCGTAGCTATATTTGATTTTGATTCTAAGAAAAAGGAATAAGACAGTTCCTCTTTTCAAATGAGATTAGAATACATGAACAAAATTAAATTAAATAAGCTAGCAAAAAGAGAAAGCAATTATGCACAAAATAGCTTAAAAACAAAAAAAACTTATCTCAGAGTGGAGCCTTGAATTCACTTAATTTTCAATATAAAAACTCTGAAATTCGTGTGCTAATTATAACTGAAGAAATTCATCTTCGACTGGTCCTAGGGTCACCACGACTGGTCTTGGAATAAACTAATTTTTGAATTTTTGAGCGCGATCGTATCAGACAGTTGTACGACCGGTCGTAGGCAGTCCACGACTGGTCGAAAGCAGTCCACGACTGGTCGTGACCCCTCTACGACTGGTCGTGCGACACTTGATTTAGTCGCTGGAGTTTGAGTCATAGCTTTACGACTAGTCGAAGGTCGAGTCGAGACCATCCCACGACCGGTCGAGCAGACTCCAGGAATTGTCGTAGCCAAACTGGAAAATATGATAAATTGCAACAATTCTAGGACTGGTCTTGGAACTTCTTAGACTGGTCGAAACAGTTCTAGGACTGGTTGAACAAGGTCTATGACTGGTCTTAGAATAGACTAAAATCATGTAATAATATTTAATTGAATTATGTAGCCAAAGTGACCTACCCTAAGGTCAATCTAAGTTTTATCATACCTGGGACATGAAGTATGGACATTGAACACTTCATCTTCTTAGACTTTGTCATTACGAAGCTTGAGTCTTGAGCTTGAGTTCTTCTTTATGTAGCTTGACTACTTCTCAAGCTTTGAAATTAATGTCACTTTAAGTTGTACTTGAGTCCCATACTTATATTTGAATCTTGAACTTCCACTTGCACTTGAACTTGAGTCTTAACCCTGAGCTCTTCTTTAATATCTTCTTTGATCTAGACTTCAAGTGTTGACAAGGTGTCTCGAACAGATTTATCAAGATATAAACACAAGACATAGGAAGAAGTTTTGACACACAAAATTTGACAATCAAAGAGGAATTAAATCATAGCACTTACAATCTCCCCCTTTGTCAAATTTGTGACAAAACACCTCTCATACTTTAATAAGATAAGCATCACATTATATAATAACGAATCATGCACCAGTTGTCATAAAATAAGCATCCCCTTGAGACAACTCAACTCCCCTTGGGTTAGTACACCTCAACTCCCATCATAATCCATAGAATTCACAAATTCTCCCTCTTTTTGTCAAAATATGACAAAGGAAGAAACAAAGATAGGATATGAACGACAGAAATAGAGAAAGCAACTCAGAAAGATAGAATGATAAAAAGTGCAGAGTTAAGAAGAATACAAAAGAATAAATTAAGGTGAGTCAGAGTACATATCAAAAGAGTTAACAAGGGAAGTTTAAAACAGGCATCCACACAACCAAAGAAAGTAAATTAGTAAAATTATTACAGACCAAGGATTTAACATTCTCAATCTGAACCAGAAGATGGAGCAGGTATGTTAGGATCACTTTGATGAAGGCTCTTCTGTAAGCACCTAAAAATATCATCCATGTCAATATCATCAGGCGGCAACTCATCACCTTCGACACCAATCTCAGCTTCAGCAGCTGCTTCACCCGTACCAACATCAACTTGACCAGGGGCCAAGCTCAACTTCATTTTATTCAGGTTGGAATTGTTAAATATGAGGTGTTGGATAGGAGCCTCATCGACGGGCATAGAGACTAACATGTGAGTGGCTAATACATTCAACAGATATCCAAATGGAATATCACCATGACTAGGATGACTACGGATTTGAATGATAGAGGAACAAATCAAGGAGGGCAAACAGACATTAGCACCAGTAATGATTGAGTACAAAATACGAATCATAAACAGAGTTAACTCAGTCTTGTTTCCAGAGTGGGGATACAGATTAGAAGTGAAGATACGATGCAACACTCTATATTTGGGTAACAAGTATTTGGTTTTAAGGGCATTCCCATTTGCAGTCCATGGTGCATTCATGTTACACAATGCTCTAGTATAAGTACGTTTTTCCGATTCTGACACTTTCTCAGCAAGTGCACTAGGATGAATACCATCATCATTTACAGGTATGTCCATAAGGCCAGAAATTAAATGTCGATCAACAGAAAAAGGCCATTCTCTAGTGGTAATAATGAAAGTCAGTTGCTCAGCAGAAAAGTCAGATATGCATGCAACCATAGCCTGTGCTATGGATTGATATGCTGGCCCGCCCCAGTGTAAAATGTTTTTCCATCCTACAGATTGAAGAAGAGGAAGGAGACCGTAAGGAGCGATATGATTTAAACTAACAACTTTTTCAACAATCACATTGCGCATACGCAAGTCACGTACATGAGAAGGATCATCTTCAGGATCCCTAAGATGACGTCTAGTAATAGCATTTGAACGGGAAGAAGAAGCACCTCTAGGATTTTTCTTTTTACCTCTAGATTCCATATTCTTGAATAAATGAAAGAAATTTCAAGAAAAGGGAGATGTGTTTCTCTAGATTCAACAAAAGAAGAAAAAAAACCCAAAAAGTTAAAGATCTATATAAAATAGACAACAATAATCAAGGAATCTAAGAGAAAAGATGAAGATACTTCAAGAAAGCAAGGAAAATCACTCTAACCTGAAGGAATCGAACACAAGGGTTCAACTAGTCGAAGCTCGGCTCGTTGGTGAGGAGAGTTAAAATGAAGAAGAAGAGAGTTTTTTCCAAATTAAAGAGGTCAGCGCGCTGCACGACCGGTCTTAGGACATACTTGACCGATCGTAGCAAGACTGGTCGAGCACGTCCTCGACCGGTCATAGACCAGAAAAAAAAATGCAATTTCCTCAGAATTTTGAAATTTAAATTGATAACATATTAACATTTTATACAATATGATACAAAAATGCATGATCAATCATTTAAAGTTGCACATTCCAAGATCAAATTTCAATTTTTTAAACCTGCTTTTATCGAGCGGTTTAGTGAAAATGTCAGCAAACTGAGTCTCGGTAGGAATATATTCTAAAGATATCATTTTTTCTTCCACTAATTCACGAATATAATGAAACCGAATGTCAATGTGCTTAGTACGTGAATGCTGGATTGGGTTTTTTGAAATGTTTATCGCACTGGATTATCACAGTATAAAAACATCGAGTCTTGTGCGATTCCATAATCACTCAGCATACGTTTCATCCAAACCAGCTGAGTACATGCATTTCCTGCTGCAATGTGTTTGGCCTCAGCAGCTGAGAGTGATATGGAACTTTGCTTCTTGCTAAACCAAGAAACCAAACAGTTTCCAATGTAAAAACAACCACCGCTGGTTGATTTTCTGTCATCTATATTTCCTGCCCAATCAACATCCGAATACCCAGCCAATTGAACACTAGTATCATAAGGATACCAAAGACCCAAATTAACTGAACTTGCAACATATTAAATAATTCGTTTAACAATAGTTAAGTGAGATTCTTTAGGATTAGACTGATATCTAGCGCAAATTCCAACACTTAAAGCAATATCAGGTCTACTTGTAGTTAAGTAAAGTAAGCTACCTATCATGCTACAATACAATTTAGGATCTACATCTTTACCTGTAGAGTCTTTTGAGAGTCTTAGAGTTGTACTCATAGGAGTATCAAAATTCTTACCATTTTCAAATCCGAACCTCTTAATCAAGTTCAATGCATACTTAGTTTGTGAAATAAAAATTCCATCAGATTGTTGTTTTACTTGCAACCCCAGAAAATAATTTAATTCACCAACCATGCTCATTTCGAATTCAGATTTCATTAGATCTACAAACTCAACAGTCATGTTAGTACAAGTTGATCCATAAATTATATCATCAACATAGATTTGAATCATTAAGATATCATCGTTATGTTTCTTAACAAAAAGTGTCTTATCGACACTACCCATCTGAAAATTGCGACTTAGTAAAAGCTTAGTCAATTTTTCATACCATGCTCTGGGAGCTTGTTTCAACCATAGAGAGCCTTTTTAAGGCAATATACAAGATTAGTAAGCTTAGGGTCTTCAAACCCAGTCGGTTGTTCAACATATACCTCTTCAAGTAAGTCGCCATTCAAAAAGGCACTCTTCACACCCATTTGAACCCATTTGAAAAATTCTAAACTTTCTAAAACATGCAATAGATATGAAAAGTCTGATTGATTCAAGGCGAGCAACTGGGGCAAAAGTTTCATCATAATCAATCCCTTCAATTTGCGTGTACCCTTGCACAACCAGTCTTGCCTTGTTTCGAATGATATTTCCCAATTCATTAGACTTATTTTTAAAAATCCATTTTGTTCCAATAATGTGTTTATCTTTATGTCTAAGAACTAGATACCAGACATCGTTTCTAACAAACTGATTAAGTTCTTCCTACATCGCTATATCCAGTTTTCATCAGAAAGTGCTTCTTTTACGTTTACCAGTTCAACCTGAGATGTAAAGCGCACGTAATTTCATATGTCTTCTAGTTGTTTACGAGTGCGCACACCAGTAAGAGGGTTTCCAAGAATTTGATCAGTTGGATGATCTTTAACAGTCCTTAATTCAGAGTTAGTTTCACTTGATGAAGTATCTGGTTTTTCAAATATAAGAGCTTCATCATTATCTGAACTAGGGGCAGGTGTATTCAAGTGATCGTCAAATACTACATTTATTGACTCTTGAATCACACCGGTCCTGTTGTTCAGAACATGATATGCATGACTGTTTAAAGAGTATCCTAAAAAGATCCCTTCATCACTTTTAGTGTCGAACTTTTCTAGATTTTCATGGTCACGTAAAATATAACACTTGCTGCCAAAAACTCGAAAGTATTTGATAGTAGGCTTTTTCTCAAACTACATTTCATAAGCCATTTTATTATTAGATTTGCAAATATAAGCACGGTTGATAATGTAGCAGGCGGTATTCATTGCTTCAGCCCATAAATTTCTAGGGAGCTTCATGCTATTCAACATAACATTTCCTATTTCTTGGAGCACTCTATTTTTCCTTTCCACAATACCATTTTGTTGTGGAGTTTTGGGCGCAGAGAATTCATGTGATATTCCCTGATCGCTATAGAGTTTCTCAAAACCGCTATTTTCAAACTCGGATCCATAATCACTTCGAATCTTACTGACTTGAGAACGTTTTTCAGTTTGGATCCGTTTGATAATCTTTTTCACTTCATCAAGAGTTTCAGATTTGTCTCTCAAAAATGAAACCCAAGTGTATCTTGTATAATCATCTACGATGACCATGATGTATTTTTTGCCACCTCGACTTTCCATTCTGGTTGGTCCTATAAGATCCATGTGGAGAAGCTCGAGTGGTCTAGATATGGTATTGGAGTTCACCTTTTTGTGAGAGCTCCTAGTTTGTTTACCATACTAGCATTCACCACATATTTTATCTACTTTTTGCACTTTAGGTAGACCTCTAATAAGTTCTCCTTTGCTCAATTTGTATAAATTTCGGTAGTGTACATGTCCAAGGCGTTTATGCCATAATTCTGTCTCATCGGTATGGACCATGTAACACGTTTGATTAGATGAGCTACCGTTGCTTACTATATAGCAGTTTTCAGAAGTTCTGCGATTAGTTAATATTACTGAACCCTTTTTATCTATAATCTCACAACCTTGATTAGAAAATTTAAACTATGGTTGTTGTCGCATATTTGAGATATGCTTAACAGGTTGTGTTTTAGTCCCTCAACATATAAAACATTCTTAAATAAGGGAAGATTATAAAGTTGAACCGTACCTTGGCCAATAATCTTGCAGTTGCTACCATCACCAATGTGACTGACCCATCAGTCATATCTTCTAGATCAGTGAATAAAGCCTTGTCACCTGTCATTGCCTGAACATCCACTGTCTAGGTACCATTTTGAATGGCTTGTTGCTTTGAAAGGAGTGTGGGCAACCAAGTAGGCAACTTTAGGAACCCATTTCATACTGTTTTGGGTTTAGGAACATAGTTGATCTTCTTTTGTCTGATGTTGTAGAATGACCTACTGAGTTAGATTTTAAGAGCTCCTTAAGTAAATCAACTAATTTTTCAGCAAGAGGATTTCTGATCTGATTTTAAAATAGCTGCTTTTAGGTTTTTGAAAAGTTTTTGTATTTTTAGAAAAATTTGATAGTACTACCTTTTCCTTTTGAGTTAGAAGCTTCTCCTTTCACAAAGTTGGGAGGAGTATTCTTCTGTTTAGGAGATGTATTTTTATCATAGCCCAACCCGGATCGATCGCCACATTTTCTTGATCCGGATAATAATTTTTCTAACTTTGGATCACCTTGGGCATATCTCCATGTATCCTTCAAACTCAGAAGAGAAGATACTTCATTTTTAAGTTTCTCATTTTCAGATTTCAAATCATCAATCAAGGAGGTTTTGAATTCCAAATCACATTTTGATTTTTCGAAACAATCTAAAATTTGTGATTTTTCTAAAACAAGAGTTTCAAAATATTCTTTGAGTTTAGAAAACTTTTCTTTTTGAAGTTTAAGTTTGACAGCAATTTTACAACTTTCCTTATATAAGGCATTATAAGCATCTTGAAGATCTTCTTCATTTTCATGATCACTATTCAAATTTTCTTCACTTGTTGAATCATCGTGATCTGAAAAAGTAAACTTGGCTAGAGTCATGAGGGCCTTAACTTCATTGCCCGACTCGGTTTCAGAATTTTCTGATTCAGAAGAGGCTTCAGAATCAGACGATTCATCCCAAGTAGCCAACATACCCTTCCTTTTGGGTCTGTCCTTTTTAGGACATTTGTTTGCTAGATGCCCATACTCTTGGCAGTTGTAACACTGACTGTCTTTCAAAGACTTCCAAGTTTTGGACTTAGGTTTAGATCGTTTCTTTTCATTTGTCTTTTGAAAATCGACCCTTTTCTTACTTTTGAAAATCTTATAGAACTTTTTCGCTAAAAGAGCCATATCATCTTCAGAATTTTCTAAATCTGAGTTTTCTTCAGACACATTTTTAGAAGATTTCAAAGCTATAGATTTACCTTTAGGAGCTTTAAAGTTTAACTCATAGGTTTGTAAAGAACCAACTAGTTCTTCTACCATATTATCCGTATCACGAAGTTCCTGGATCGCGGTTACCTTAGAGTTGAACCGTTCAGGAAGTGAGCGTAGTATCTTTGTACACACTTTACTTTCTGGAATTTTATCGCCAAGACCCCACATTGAGTTTACAATGTCATTTAATCTTGTGTAAAAGTCCATAAACATTTCATTTTCCTCCATATGAATTTCTTCAAATTTGGTTGTGAGGAGTTGGACTTTAGATTTTTTTACAATTGATGTACCCTCGTGTGTCATTTCTAATATATCCCAGGCTTGCTTTGCAGTATCACAGGATATGATTCTTTTGAACTCATCCGGTGATAGTGCGCAAGTGATTGCATTTAGTGCTTTTGCATTGGCACTACTCTCACTTTTCTGAAGTGTGGACCAAGATGTATAAGGTGTTATTCTCATTGATTTTGATCCATTGATACCAGTTACTTCAATGGTAGGAGGGCTCCATTCAGTCACTATGGCTTGCCACACACTCTCATCCATTGATTTGAGGAAGATCCTCATTCGGGCTTTCCAATAGGCATAGTTGGAGCCATCAATGGGTGGAGGCCTAGTGACAGATAGGCTATCAAAATTTGAAATCTTATTTATATAGCTTAGATCTTTAGCTCAGGAAATAAATCCAAATAAAAAGCAATAAGAACAAGCTATTAGGCTTTGATACCACTTAAAATAGCCAAGCTATATGTCCTAGAGGGGGTGAATAGGACTATGCTAAATTAAAATAAAATCAGTGGAATAAAGATAAATAGATAGCCTTACAATTATAGATCAATTCACAATGCTGAAATCAATTCAACCTCAATAAATAAGAATTGAGAGGTTGATACAAATTCAGTTCTAAGGACAACCTTACACCATAATAAACAAGGGCTTATGGTAGGACAACCTTATTTCTAGAACGTCTTTTGAATCAATAACTCAATCTGAATAAAAATAACCAAATAGCAAGGAATTGAAATAAAGTGCAGAAATAAAGATCTAACTTATTACAACACTCCCCACACTTGCTTGAAATGTAAATTGTTACAACATTCACATCCACACGTACATTCCACAAAATTGAATGATAAATGATATGAAATTTAAGCAAGCATTCAATCCACAAGACAAAGAGTTATAGTGGTTCGCCTGTGTGTACACCAACTGTCTTTCAACAGCCACACAGAATGCTACTCCACTCCTAATATCCTCACACAGGGGATATTAGCATTTACTATCAAATAGGTTTTCACAGGTTCACCAAAACCTTTACAATTGTGTCTTTTTAACTTGGGCTTACACAATTCAAAACCCACACTTCTGAGTTTTCTGGCTCTCCTCAGATAACCACACAAATTGAGATTTTTCTGGCGAATCTCAAACAAAACCAAATAGAATGGAATTTACAAAATTGTAAAATACCTGGATTTCTCCTTTTCGTAGCAGCCCGGTAGAACCAATCGGAAGATGTTCGAATATAGAAGTTCAATGTCCACTACTCACTTTAATATGGTTCTAAGTTCTAATTGATTTTAGATTTAAACCAGTTGGGCGTAGCTATATTTGATTTTGATTCCAAGAAGAAGGAATAAGGTATTCCTCTTCCTCTTTTCAAATGAGATTGGAATACAGGAACAAAATCAAATTAAATAAGCTAGCAAAAAGAGAAAGCATTATGCACAAAATAGCTTAAAAATAAACACAAACTTATCTCAGAGTGGAGCCTTGAATTCACTTAATTTTCAATATAAAACTCTGAAATTCGTGTGCTATTTATAGCTGAAGAAATTCGTCTTCGACTGGTCCTAGGTCACCACGACTGGTCTTGGATAAACTGATTTTGAATTTTTGAGCGCGATCTATCAGACCGTTGTACGACCGGTCGTAGGCAGTCCACGACT
>JAJHSJ010002358.1:0-32632 GCA_021015155.1 Magnolia officinalis
GAATGAGCGCCAGAAGCCTTCAATCGTCGTTTCTCGATCTCGGTCGTAAATCTTTCGAAATCGCGTGATTCGAATGAAACGCCCGTAACTCCCTCATTATAAGTCGGATTGGGTCCATTTTAATTCATTGGAAAGGTCAGTCAGTGCTCTTCGAAATCCATTTGGAACCGTCGAATTCCGACACCGTTTGGGCCTCCAAAAGTGGGGCGCGAGCAAATCGTCCGGAATTTTTCCGACCTCCCCTCTTCCCACAAATGCGCTCATAACTCCCTCACCGGAGGTCGGATTTGGACGGTTTTTAGGTCGTTTGAAAGGTAACTGGACGAGCTTTCAAAACGAATCAGGACTTTTCTAATTCCGAGGGCCGTCTGGTAGCCCGAATGAGCGCCAGAAGCAATTCGATCGTCGTTTCTCGATCTCGGTCGTAAATCTTTCGAAATCGCGTGATGCGAATGAAACGCCCGTAACTCCCTCATTATAAGTCGGATTGGGTCCATTTTTAATTCATTGGAAAGGTCAGTCAGTGCTCTTCGAAATCCATTTTGAACCGTCGAATTCTGACACCGTTTGGGCCTCAAAAGGGGGCGCGAGCAAATCGTCCGGAATTTTTCGACCTCCCCTCTTCCCACAAATGACTCATAACTCCCTCACCAGGAGGTCGGATTTGGACGGTTTTTAGCTCGTTTGGAAAGGTAACTGGACGAGCTTTCAAAACGAATCAGGACTTTTCTCATTCGGGGCCGTCTGGTAACCCGAATGAGCGCCAGAAGCCTTCGATCGTCGTTTCTCGATCTCGGTCGTAAATCTTTCGAAATCGCGTGATGCGAATGAAACGCCCGTAACTCCCTCATTATAAGTCGGATTGGGTCCATTTTTAATTCATTGGAAAGGTCAGTCAGTGCTCTTCGAAATCCATTTGGAACCGTCGAATTCCGACACCGTTTGGGCCTCCAAAAGTGGGGCGCGAGCAAATCGTCGGAATTTTTCCGACCTCCCTCTTCCCACAAATGCGCTCATAACTCCCTCCGGAGGTCGGATTTGGACGGTTTTTAGCTCGTTGGAAAGGTAACTGGACGAGCTTTCAAAACGAATCAGGACTTTTCTCATTCGGGCCGTCTGGTAGCCCGAATGAGCGCCAGAAGCCTTCGATCGTCGTTTCTCGATCTCGGTCGTAAATCTTTCGAAATCGCGTGATGCGAATGAAACGCCCGTAACTCCCTCATTATAAGTCGGATTGGGTCCATTCTTAATTCATTGGAAAGGTCAGTCAGTGTTCTTCGAAATCCATTTAGAACCATCGAATTCTGACACCGTTTGGGCCTCCAAAAGTGGGGCGTGAGGAAATCATCCAGAAATTTTCTGACCTCCCCTCTTCCCACAAATGCCCTCATAACTCCCTCACCGGAGGTTGGATTGTTGGAAAGGTAACTGGACGAGCTTTCAAAACGAATCAGGACTTTTCTCATTCCGAGGCCGTTTGGTAGCCCGAATGAGCGCCAGAATCCTTCGATTGTTGTTTCTCGATCTCGGTCGTAAATCTTTCGAAATCGCGTGATGCGAACGAAACGCCCGTAACTCCCTCATTATAAGTCGGATTGGGTCCATTTTTAATTCATTGGATAGGTCAGTCAGTGCTCTTCGAAATCCATTTGGAACCGTCGAATTCCGACACCGTTTGGGCCTCCAAAAAGGGGCGCGAGCAAATCGTCCGGAATTTTTCCGACCTCCCTCTTCCCACAAATGCCCTCATAACTCCCTCACCGGAGTCGGATTTGGACGGTTTTTAGCTCGTTGGAAAGGTAACTGGACGAGCTTTCAAAACGAATCAGGACTTTTCTCATTCCGAGGCCGTCTGGTAGCCCGAATGAGCGCCAGAAGCCTTCGATCGTCGTTTCTCGATCTCGGTCGTAAATCTTTCGAAATCGCGTGATGCGAATGAAACGCCCGTAACTCCCTCATTATAAGTCGGATTGGGTCCATTTTTAATTCATTGGAAAGGTCAGTCAGTGCTCTTCGAAATCATTTGGAACCGTCGAATTCCGACACCGTTTGGGCCCCAAAAGTGGGGCGCGAGCAAATCATCCGGAATTTTTCCGACCACCCCTCTTCCCACAAATGCGCTCATAACTCCCTCACCGGAGGTCGGATTTGGACGGTTTTTAGCTCTTTGGAAAGGTAACTGGACGAGCTTTCAAAAAAAATCAGGACTTTCTCATTCCGAGGCCGTCTGGTAGCCCGAATGAGCGCCAGAATCCATCAATCGTCGTTTCTCGATCTCGGTCGTAAATCTTTCGAAATCGCGTGATGCGAATGAAACGCCCGTAACTCCCTCATTATAAGTCGGATTGGGTCCATTTTAATTCATTGGAAAGGTCAGTCAGTGCTCTCGAAATCCATTTTGAACCGTCGAATTCTGATACCGTTTGGGCCTCCAAAAGTGGGGCGCGATCTAATCGTCCGGAATTTTTCGGACCTCCCCTCTTCCCACAAATGAACTCATAACTCCCTCACCGGAGGTCGGATTTGGACGGTTTTTAGCTCGTTTGAAAGGTAACTGGACGAGCTTTCAAAACGAATCAGGACTTTTCTAATTCCGGGGCCGTCTGGTAACCCGAATGAGCGCCAGAAGCATTCGATCGTCGTTTCTCGATCTCGGTCGTAAATCTTTCGAAATCGCGTGATGCGAATGAAACGCCCGTAACTCCCTCATTATAAGTCGGATTGGGTCCATTTTTAATTCATTGGAAAGGTCAGTCAGTGCTCTTCGAAATCCATTTGGAACCGTCGAATTCCGACACCGTTTGGGCCTCCAAAAGTGGGGCGCGAGCAAATCGTCCGGAATTTTTCCGACCTTCCCTCTTCCCATAAATGCGCTCATAACTCCCTCACCGGAAGGTCGGATTTGGACGGTTTTTAGCTCGTTGGAAAGGTAACTGGACGGAGCTTTCAAAATGAATCAGGACTTTTCTCATTCCGAGGCCGTCTGGTAGGCCGAATGAGCGCCAGAAGCCTTCGATCGTCGTTTCTCGATCTCGGTCGTAAATCTTTCGAAATCGCGTGATGCGAATGAAACGCCCGTAACTCCCTCATTATAAGTCGGATTGGGTCCATTTTAATTCATTGGAAAGGTCAGTCAGTGCTCTTCGAAATCCATTTGGAACCGTCGAATTCCGACACCGTTTGGGCCTCCAAAAGTAGGGCGCGAGCAAATCGTCCGGAATTTTTCCGACCTCCCCTCTTCCCACAAATGCCTCATAACTCCCTCACCGGAGGTCGGATTTGGACGGTTTTTAGCTCTTTGAAAGGTAACTGGACGAGCTTTCAAAACGAATCAGGACTTTTCTCATTCTGAGGCCGTCTGGTAGCCGAATGAGCGCCAGAAGCCTTCGATCGTCGTTTCTCGATCTCGGTCGTAAATCTTTCGAAATCGCGTGATGCGAATGAAACGCCCGTAACTCCCTCATTATAAGTCGGATTGGGTCCATTTTTAATTCATTGGAAAGGTCAGTCAGTGCTCTTCGAAATCCATTTGGAACCGTCGAATTCCGACACCGTTTGGGCCTCCAAAAGTACGGGCGCGAGCAAATCATCCGGAATTTTTCCGACCCCCCTCTTCCCAAATGCGCTCATAACTCCCTCACCGGAGGTCGGATTTGGACGGTTTTTAGCTCGTTGGAAAGGTAACTGGACGAGCTTTCAAAACAAATCATGACTTTTCTCATTCCGTGGCCGTCTGGTAGCCCGAATGAGCGCCAGAAGCCTTCGATCGTCGTTTCTCGATCTCGGTCGTAAATCTTTCGAAATCGCGTGATTCGAATGAAACGCCCGTAACTCCCTCATTATAAGTCGGATTGGGTCCATTTTTAATTCATTGGAAAGGTCAGTCAGTGCTCTTCGAAATCCATTTGGAACCGTCGAATTCCGACACCGTTTGGGCCTCCAAAAGTGGGGCGCGATCAAATCGTCCGGAATTTTTCCGACCTCCCCTCTTTCCCAAAATGCGCTCATAACTCCCTCACCGGAGGTCGGATTTGGACGGTTTTTAGCTCTTGGAAAGGTAACTGGACGAGCTTTCAAAACGAATCAGGACTTTTCTATTCCGAGGCCGTCTGGTAGCCCGAATGAGCGCCAGAAGCTTCGATCGTCGTTTCTCGATCTCGGTCGTAAATCTTTCGAAATCGCGTGATGCGAATGAAACGCCCGTAACTCCCTCATTATAAGTCGGATTGGGTCCATTTTTAATTCATTGGAAAGGTCAGTCAGTGCTCTTCGAAATCCATTTGGAACCGTCGAATTCCGACACCGTTTGGGCCTCAAAAGTAGGGCGCGAGCAAATCGTCCGGAATTTTTCCGACCTCCCTCTTCCCACAAATGCGCTCATAACTCCCTCACCGGAGGTCGGATTTGGACGGTTTTAGCTCGTTGGAAAGGTAACTGGACGAGCTTTCAAAACGAATCAGGACTTTTCTCATTCCGAGGCCGTCTGGTAGCCCGAATGAGCGCCAGAAGCCTTCGATCGTCGTTTCTCGATCTCGGTCGTAAATCTTTCGAAATCGCGTGATGCGAATGAAACGCCCGTAACTCCCTCATTATAAGTCGGATTGGGTCCATTTTTAATTCATTGGAAAGGTCAGTCAGTGCTCTTCGAAATCCATTTGAACCGTCGAATTCCGACACCGTTTGGGCCTCCAAAAGTGGGGCGCGAGCAAATCGTCCGAATTTTTCCGACCTCCCCTCTTCCCACAAATGCGCTCATAACTCCCTCACCGGAGGTCGGATTTGGACGGTTTTTAGCTCGTTGAAAGGTAACTGGACGAGCTTTCAAAACGAATCAGGACTTTTCTCATTCCGGGCGCGTCTGGTAGCCCGAATGAGCGCCAGAAGCCTTCGATCGTCGTTTCTCGATCTCGGTCGTAAATCTTTCGAAATCGCGTGATGATTCGAATGAAACGCCCGTAACTCCCTCATTATAAGTCGGATTGGGTCCATTTTAATTCATTGGAAAGGTCAGTCAGTGCTCTTCGAAATCCATTTGGAACCGTCGAATTCTGACACCGTTTGGGCCTCCAAAAGTGGGGCGCGAGCAAATCGTCCGGAATTTTTCCGACCTCCCCTCTTCCCACAAATGCGCTCATAACTCCCTCACCGGAGGTCGGATTTGGACGGTTTTTAGCTCGTTTGAAAGGTAACTGGACGAGCTTTCAAAACGAATCAGGACTTTTCTCATTCCGGGCCGTCTGGTAGCCCGAATGAGCGCCAGAAGCCTTCGATCGTCGTTTCTCGATCTCGGTCGTAAATCTTTCGAAATCGCGTGATGCGAATGAAACGCCCGTAACTCCCTCATTATAAGTCGGATTGGGTCCATTTTTAATTCATTGGAAAGGTCAGTCAGTGCTCTTCGAAATCCATTTGGAACCGTCGAATTCCGACACCGTTTGGGCCTCAAAAGTGGGGCGCGAGCAAATCGTCCGGAATTTTCCGACCTCCCCTCTTCCCACAAATGCGCTCATAACTCCCTCACCGGAGGTCGGATTTGGACGGTTTTAGCTCGTTGGAAAGGTAACTGGACGAGCTTTCAAAACGAATCAGGACTTTTCTCATTCCGAGGCCGTCTGGTAGCCCGAATGAGCGCCAGAAGCCTTCGATCGTCGTTTCTCGATCTCGGTCGTAAATCTTTCGAAATCGCGTGATGCGAATGAAACGCCCGTAACTCCCTCATTATAAGTCGGATTGGGTCCATTTTTAATTCATTGGAAGGTCAGTCAGTGCTCTTCGAAATCCATTTGGAACCGTCGAATTCCGACACCGTTTGGGCCCCAAAAGTACGGCGCGAGCAAATCATCGGAATTTTTCCGACCTCCCCTCTTCCCACAAATGCGCCCATAACTCCCTCACCGGAGGTCGGATTTGGACGGTTTTAGCTCTTTGGAAAGGTAACTGGACGGGCTTTGAAACAAATCAGGACTTTTCTCATTCGAGGACGTCTGGTAGCCCGAATGAGCGCCAGAATCCATCAATCGTCGTTTCTCGATCTCGGTCGTAAATCTTTCGAAATCGCGTGATTCGAATGAAACGCCCGTAACTCCCTCATTATAAGTCGGATTGGGTCCATTTTTAATTCATTGGAAAGGTCAGTCAGTGCTCTTCGAAATCCATTTTGAACCGTCGAATTCCGACACCGTTTGGGCCTCCAAAAGTGGGGCGCGAGCAAATCGTCCGGAATTTTTCGGACCTCCCCTCTTCCCACAAATGAACTCATAACTCCCTCACCAGAGGTCGGATTTGGACGGTTTTTAGCTCGTTTGAAAGGTAACTGGACGAGCTTTCAAAACGAATCAGGACTTTTCTCATTCCGAGGCCGTCTGGTAACCGAATGAGCGCCAGAAGCATTCGATCGTCGTTTCTCGATCTCGGTCGTAAATCTTTCGAAATCGCGTGATGCGAATGAAACGCCCGTAACTCCCTCATTATAAGTCGGATTGGGTCCATTTTTAATTCATTGGAAAGGTCAGTCAGTGCTCTTCGAAATCCATTTAGAACCGTCGAATTCCGACACCGTTTGGGCCTCCAAAGGTGGGGCGCGAGCAAATCGTCCGGAATTTTTCCGACCTCCCTCTTCCCACAAATGCGCTCATAACTCCCTCACCGGAGGTCGGATTTGGACGGTTTTTAGCTCGTTGGAAAGGTAACTGGACGAGCTTTCAAACGAATCAGGACTTTTCTCATTCCGAGGCCGTCTGGTAGCCGAAATGACGCCAGAAGCCTTCGATCGTCGTTTCTCGATCTCGGTCGTAAATCTTTCGAAATCGCGTGATGCGAATGAAACGCCCGTAACACCCTCATTATAAGTCGGATTGGGTCCATTTTTAATTCATTAGAAAGGTCAGTCAATGCTCTTCGAAATCCATTTGGAACCGTCGAATTCCGACACCGTTTGGGCCTCCAAAAGTAGGGCGCGAGCAAATCATCCGGAATTTTTCCGACCACCCCTCTTCCCACAAATGCGCTCATAACTCCCTCACCGGAGGTCGGATTTGGACGGTTTTTAGCTCATTGGAAAGGTAACTGGACGAGCTTTCAAAACAAATCAGGCATTTTCTCATTCTGAGGCCGTCTGGTAGCCCGAATGAGCGCCAGAAGCCTTCGATTGTCGTTTCTCGATCTCGGTCGTAAATCTTTCGAAATCGCGTGATGCGAATGAAACGCCCGTAACTCCCTCATTATAAGTCGGATTGGGTCCATTTTTAATTCATTGGAAAGGTCAGTCAGTGCTCTTCGAAATCCATTTGGAACCGTCGAATTCCGACACCGTTTGGGCCTCCAAAAGTGGGGCGCGAGCAAATCGTCCGGAATTTTTCGGACCTCCCCTCTTCCCACAAATGAACTCATAACTCCCTCACCAGAGGTCGGATTTGGACGGTTTTTAGCTCGTTTGAAAGGTAACTGGACGAGCTTTCAAAACGAATCAGGACTTTTCTAATTCCGGGGCCGTCTGGTAGCCCGAATGAGCGCCAGAAGCCTTCGATTGTCGTTTCTCGATCTCGGTCGTAAATCTTTCGAAATCGCGTGATGCGAATGAAACGCCCGTAACTCCCTCATTATAAGTCGGATTGGGTCCATTTTTAATTCATTGGAAAGGTCAGTCAGTGCTCTTCGAAATCCATTTGGAACCGTCGAATTCCGACACCGTTTGGGCCTCCAAAAGTAGGGCGCGAGCAAATCATCTGGAATTTTTCCGACCTTCCCTCTTCCCACAAATGCGCTCATAACTCCCTCACCGGAGGTCGGATTTGGACGGTTTTTAGCTCGTTTGGAAAGGTAACTGGACGAGCTTTCAAAAACGAATCAGGACTTTTCTCATTCCGAGGCCGTCTGGTACCCGAATGAGCGCCAGAAGCCATTCGATCGTCGTTTCTCGATCTCGGTCGTAAATCTTTCGAAATCGCGTGATGCGAATGAAACGCCCGTAACTCCCTCATTATAAGTCGGATTGGGTCCATTTTTAATTCATTGGAAAGGTCAGTCAGTGCTCTTCGAAATCCATTTGAACCGTCGAATTCCGACACCGTTTGGGCCTCCAAAGTGGGGCGCGAGCAAATCGTCCGGAATTTTTCCGACCTCCCCTCTTCCCACAAATGCGCTCATAACTCCCTCACCGGAGGTCGGATTTGGACGGTTTTTAGCTCGTTTGAAAGGTAACTGGACGAGCTTTCAAAACGAATCAGGACTTTTCTCATTCCGGGCCGTCTGGTAGCCCGAATGAGCGCCAGAAGCATTCGATCGTCGTTTCTCGATCTCGGTCGTAAATCTTTCGAAATCGCGTGATGCGAATGAAACGCCCGTAACTCCCTCATTATAAGTCGGATTGGGTCCATTTTTAATTCATTGGAAAGGTCAGTCAGTGCTCTTCGAAATCCATTTTGAACCGTCGAATTCCGACACCGTTTGGGCCTCTAAAAGTGGGGCGCGAGCAAATTGTCCGGAATTTTTCCGACCTCCCCTCTTCCCACAAATGCGCTCATAACTCCCTCACCAGGGTCGGATTTGGACGGTTTTTAGCTCGTTTGAAAGGTAACTGGACGAGCTTTCAAAACGAATCAGGACTTTTCTCATTCCGAGGCCGTCTGGTAACCCGAATGAGCGCCAGAAGCATTCGATCGTCGTTTCTCGATCTCGGTCGTAAATCTTTCGAAATCGCGTGATTCGAATGAAACGCCCGTAACTCCCTCATTATAAGTCGGATTGGGTCCATTTTTAATTCATTAGAAAGGTCAGTCTGTGCTCTTCGAAATCCATTTGGAACCGTCGAATTCCGACACCGTTTGGGCCTCCAAAAGTTGGGCGCGATCAAATCGTCCGGAATTTTTCCGACCTCCCCTCTTCCCACAAATGCGCTCATAACTTCCTCACCGGAGGTCGGATTTGTACGGTTTTTAGCTCGTTGGAAAGGTAACTGGACGACCTTTCAAAAAAATCATGACTTTTCTCATTCCGTGGCCGTCTGGTAGCCCGAATGAGCGCCAGAAGCCTTCAATCGTCGTTTCTCGATCTCGGTCGTAAATCTTTCGAAATCGCGTGATGCGAATGAAACGCCCGTAACTCCCTCATTATAAGTCGGATTGGATCCATTTTTAATTCATTGGAAAGGTCAGTCAGTGCTCTTCGAAATCCATTTAGAACCGTCGAATTCTGACACCGTTTGGGCCTCCAAAATTGGGGCGCGAGCAAATCGTCCGGAATTTTTCCGACCTCCCCTCTTCCCACAAATTCCCTCATAACTCCCTAATCGGAGGTCGGATTTGGACGGTTTTTACTCGTTCGAAAGGTAACTGGACGAGCTTTCGAAACGAATGAGGCATTTTCTCATTCTGAGGCCATCTGGTAGCCCGAATGAGCGCCAGAAGCCTTCGATCGTCGTTTCTCGATCTCGGTCGTAAATCTTTCGAAATCGCGTGATTCGAATGAAACGCCCGTAACTCCCTCATTATAAGTCGGATTGGGTCCATTTTTAATTCATTGGAAAGGTCAGTCAGTGCTCTTCGAAATCCATTTGGAACCGTCGAATTCCGACACCGTTTGGGCCCCCAAAGTACGGCGCGAGCAAATCATCCGGAATTTTTCTGACCACCCCTCTTCCCACAAATGCGCCCATAACTCCCTCACCGGAGGTCGGATTTGGACGGTTTTTAGCTCTTTGGAAAGGTAACTGGACGGGCTTTCAAAACAAATAAGGACTTTTCTCATTCCGAGGCCGTCTGGTAGCCCGAATGAGCGCCAGAAGCCTTCGATCGTCGTTTCTCCATCTCGGTCGTAAATCTTTCGAAATCGCGTGATGCGAATGAAACGTCCGTAACTCCCTCATTATAAGTCGGATTGGGTCCATTTTTAATTCATTGGAAAGGTTAGTCAGTGCTCTTCGAAATCCATTTGGAACCGTCGAATTCCGACACCGTTTGGGCCCCAAAAGTGGGGCGCGAGCAAATCGTCCGGAATTTTTCCGACCTCCCCTCTTCCCACAAATGCGCTCATAACTCCCTCACCGGAGGTCGGATTTGGACGGTTTTTAGCTCTTTGGAAAGGTAACTGGACGAGCTTTCAAAACGAATCAGGACTTTTCTCATTCCGAGGCCGTCTGGTAGCCGAATGAGCGCCAGAAGCATTCGATCGTCGTTTCTCGATCTCGGTCGTAAATCTTTCGAAATCGCGTGATGCGAATGAAACGCCCGTAACTCCCTCATTATAAGTCGGATTGGGTCCATTTTTAATTCATTGGAAAGGTCAGTCAGTGCTCTTCGAAATCCATTTAGAACCGTCGAATTCCGACACCGTTTGGGCCTCCAAAAGTAGGGCGCGAGGAAATCATCCGGAATTTTTCTGACCACCCCTCTTCCCACAAATGCGCTCATAACTCCCTCACCGGAGGTCGGATTTGGACGAGCTTTCAAAACGAATCAGGCATTTTCTCATTCTGAGGCCGTCTGGTAGCCCGAATGAGCGCCAGAAGCCTTCGATCGTCGTTTCTCGATCTCGGTCGTAAATCTTTCGAAATCGCGTGATGCGAATGAAACGCCCGTAACTCCCTCATTATAAGTCGGATTGGGTCCATTTTTAATTCATTGGAAAGGTTAGTCAGTGCTCTTCGAAATCCATTTGGAACCGTCGAATTCCGACACCGTTTGGGCCTCCAAAGGTGGGGCGCGAGCAAATCGTCCGGAATTTTTCCGACCACCCCTCTTCCCACAAATGCGCCCATAACTCCCTCACCGGAGGTCGGATTTGGACGGTTTTTAGCTCTTTGGAAAGGTAACTGGACGGGCTTTGAAAACAAATCAGGACTTTTCTCATTCCGAGGACGTCTGGTAGCCCGAATGAGCGCCAGAATCCATCAATCGTCGTTTCTCGATCTCGGTCGTAAATCTTTCGAAATCGCGTGATTCGAATGAAACGCCCGTAACTCCCTCATTATAAGTCGGATTGGGTCCATTTTTAATTCATTGGAAAGGTCAGTCAGTGCTCTTCGAAATCCATTTTGAACCGTCGAATTCCGACACCGTTTGGGCCTCCAAAAGTGGGGCGCGAGCAAATCGTCCGGAATTTTTCGGACCTCCCCTCTTCCCACAAATGAACTCATAACTCCCTCACCAGAGGTCGGATTTGGACGGTTTTTAGCTCGTTTGAAAGGTAACTGGACGAGCTTTCAAAACGAATCAGGACTTTTCTAGTTCCGGGGCCGTCTGGTAACCCGAATGAGCGCCAGAAGCATTCGATCGTCGTTTCTCGATCTCGGTCGTAAATCTATCGAAATCGCGTGATGCGAATGAAACGCCCGTAACTCCCTCATTATAAGTCAGATTGGGTCCATATTTAATTCATTGGAAAGGTCAGTCAGTGCTCTTTTAAATCCATTTTGAACCGTCGAATTCCGACACCGTTTGGGCCTCCAAAAGTGGGGTGCGAGCAAATCGTCCGGAATTTTTTGTACCTCCCCTCTTCCCACAAATGAGCTCATAACTCCCTCACCAGAGGTCGGATTTGGACGGTTTTTAGCTCGTTTGAAAGGTAACTGGACGAGCTTTCAAAACGAATCAGGACTTTTCTAGTTCCGAGGCCGTCTGGTAACCCGAATGAACGCCAGAAGCCTTAGATCGTTGTTTCTCGATCTCGGTCGTAAATCTTTCAAAATCGCGTGATGCGAATGAAATGCCCGTAACTCCCTCATTATAAGTCGGATTGGGTCCATTTTTAATTCATTGGAAAGGTCAGTCAGTGCTCTTCGAAATCCATTTGGAACCGTCGAATTCCGACACCGTTTGGGCCTCCAAAAGTAGGGCGCGAGCAAATCGTCCGGAATTTTTCCGACCTCCCCTCTTCCCACAAATGCCCTCATAACTCCCTCACCGGAGGTCGGATTTGGACGGTTTTTAGCTCATTGGAAAGGTAACTGGACGAGCTTTCAAAACGAATCAGGACTTTTCTCATTCCGAGGCCGTCTGGTAGCCCGAATGAGCGCCAGAAGCCTTCGATCGTCGTTTCTCGATCTCGGTCGTAAATCTTTCGAAATCGCGTGATGCGAATGAAACGCCCGTAACTCCCTCATTATAAGTCGGATTGGGTCCATTTTTAATTCATTGGAAAGGTCAGTCAGTGCTCTTCGAAATCCATTTGGAACCGTCGAATTCCGACACCGTTTGGGCCCCCAAAAGTACGGCGCGAGCAAATCATCCGGAATTTTTCCGACCACCCCTCTTCCCACAAATGCGCCCATAACTCCCTCACCGGAGGTCGGATTTGGACGGTTTTTAGCTCTTTGGAAAGGTAACTGGACGGGCTTTGAAAAAAAAATCAGGACTTTTCTCATTCCGAGGACGTCTGGTAGCCCGAATGAGCGCCAGAATCCATCAATCGTCGTTTCTCGATCTCGGTCGTAAATCTTTCGAAATCGCGTGATTCGAATGAAACGCCCGTAACTCCCTCATTATAAGTCGGATTGGGTCCATTTTTAATTCATTGGAAAGGTCAGTCAGTGCTCTCCGAAATCCATTTTGAACCGTCGAATTCCGACACCGTTTGGGCCTCCAAAAGTGGGGCGCGAGCAAATCGTCCGGAATTTTTTGGACCTCCCCTCTTCCCACAAATGAACTCATAACTCCCTCACCAGAGGTCGGATTTGGACGGTTTTTAGCTCGTTTGAAAGGTAACTGGACGAGCTTTCAAAACGAATCAGGACTTTTCTAATTCCGGGGCCGTCTGGTAACCCGAATGAGCGCCAGAAGCATTCGATCGTCGTTTCTCGATCTCGGTCGTAAATCTTTCGAAATCGCGTGATGCGAATGAAACGCCCGTAACTCCCTCATTATAAGTCGGATTGGGTCCATTTTTAATTCATTGGAAAGGTTAGTCAGTGCTCTTCGAAATCCATTTAGAACCGTCGAATTCTGACACCGTTTGGGCCTCCAAAGGTGGGGCGCGAGCAAATCGTCCGGAATTTTTCCGACCTTCCCTCTTCCCACAAATGCGCTCATAACTCCCTCACCGGAAGTCGGATTTGGACGGTTTTTAGCTCGTTGGAAAGGTAACTGGACGAGCTTTCAAAATGAATCAGGACTTTTCTCATTCCGAGGCCGTCTGGTAGGCCGAATGAACGCCAGAAGCCTTCGATCGTCGTTTCTCGATCTCGGTCGTAAATCTTTCGAAATCGCGTGATGCGAATGAAACGCCCGTAACTCCCTCATTATAAGTCGGATTGGGTCCATTTTTAATTCATTAGAAAGGTCAGTCAATGCTCTTCGAAATCCATTTGGAACCGTCGAATTCCGACACCGTTTGGGCCTCCAAAACTAGGGCACGAGCAAATCGTCCGGAATTTTTCCGACCTCCCCTCTTCCCACAAATGCCCTCATAACTCCCTCATCGGAGGTCGGATTTGGACGGTTTTTAGCTCATTGGAAAGGTAACTGGACGAGCTTTCAAAACGAATCAGGAATTTTCTCATTCTGAGGCCGTCTGGTAGCCCGAATGAGCGCCAGAAGCCTTCGATTGTCGTTTCTCGATCTCGGTCGTAAATCTTTCGAAATCGCGTGATGCGAATGAAACGCCCGTAACTCCCTCATTATAAGTCGGATTGGGTCCATTTTTAATTCATTGGAAAGGTCAGTCAGTGCTCTTCGAAATCCATTTGGAACCGTCGAATTCCGACACCGTTTGGGCCCCCAAAAGTACGGCGCGAGCAAATCATCCGGAATTTTTCGACCACCCCTCTTCCCACAAATGCGCCCATAACTCCCTCACCGGAGGTCGGATTTGGACGGTTTTTAGCTCTTTGGAAAGGTAACTGGACGGGCTTTGAAAACAAATCAGGACTTTTCTCATTCCGAGGACGTCTGGTAGCCCGAATGAGCGCCAGAAGCATTCGATCGTCGTTTCTCGATCTCGGTCGTAAATCTTTCGAAATCGCGTGATGCGAATGAAACGCCCGTAACTCCCTCATTATAAGTCGGATTGGGTCCATTTTTAATTCATTGGAAAGGTTAGTCAGTGCTCTTCGAAATCCATTTAGAACCATCGAATTCCGACACCGTTTGGGCCTCCAAAGTGGGGCGCGAGCAAATCGTCCGGAATTTTTCGACCTCCCCTCTTCCCACAAATGCGCTCATAACTCCCTCACCGGAAGTCGGATTTGGACGGTTTTTAGCTCGTTGGAAAGGTAACTGGACGAGCTTTCAAAACGAATCAGGACTTTTCTCATTCCGAGGCCGTCTGGTAGCCGAATGAGCGCCAGAAGCCTTCGATCGTCGTTTCTCGATCTCGGTCGTAAATCTTTCGAAATCGCGTGATGCGAATGAAACGCCCGTAACTCCCTCATTATAAGTCGGATTGGGTCCATTTTTAATTCATTGGAAAGGTCAGTCAGTGCTCTTCGAAATCCATTTGGAACCGTCGAATTCCGACACCGTTTGGGCCTCCAAAAGGGCGCGAGCAAATCGTCCGGAATTTTTCCGACCTCCCCTCTTCCCACAAATGCCCTCATAACTCCCTCACCGGAGGTCGGATTTGGACGGTTTTTAGCTCGTTTGGAAAGGTAACTGGACGAGCTTTCAAAAAATCAGGACTTTTCTCATTCCGAGGCCGTCTGGTAGCCCGAATGAGCGCCAGAAGCCTTCGATCGTCGTTTCTCGATCTCGGTCGTAAATCTTTCGAAATCGCGTGATGCGAATGAAACGCCCGTAACTCCCTCATTATAAGTCGGATTGGGTCCATTTTTAATTCATTGGAAAGGTCAGTCAGTGCTCTTCGAAATCCATTTGGAACCGTCGAATTCCGACACCGTTTGGGCCTCCAAAAGTAGGGCGCGAGCAAATCGTCCGGAATTTTTCCGACCTCCCCTCTTCCCACAAATGCGCCCATAACTCCCTCACCGGAGGTCGGATTTGGACGGTTTTTAGCTCTTTGGAAAGGTAACTGGACGAGCTTTCAAAACAAATCAGGACTTTTCTCATTCCGAGGCCGTCTGGTAGCCCGAATGAGCGCCAGAATCCTTCGATCGTCGTTTCTCGATCTCGGTCGTAAATCTTTCGAAATCGCGTGATGCGAATGAAACGCCCGTAACTCCCTCATTATAAGTCGGATTGGGTCCATTTTTAATTCATTGGAAAGGTCAGTCAGTGCTCTTCAAAATCCACTTGGAACCGTCCAATTCCGACACCGTTTGGGCCTCCAAAGTACGGCGCGACCAAATCATCCGGAATTTTTCCGACCACCCCTCTTCCCACAAATGCGCCCATAACTCCCTCACCGGAGGTCGAATTTGGACAGTTTTTAGCTCTTTGGAAAGGTAACTGGACGGCTTTGAAAACAAATCAGGACTTTTCTCATTCCGAGGCCGTCTGGTAGCCCGAATGAGCGCCAGAAGCCATCATCGTCGTTTCTCGATCTCGGTCGTAAATCTTTCGAAATCGCGTGATGCGAATGAAACGCCCGTAACTCCCTCATTATAAGTCGGATTGGGTCCATTTTTAATTCATTGGAAAGGTCAGTCAGTGCTCTTCGAAATCCATTTTGAACCGTCGAATTCCGACACCGTTTGGGCCTCCAAAAGTGGGGCGCGAGCAAATCGTCCGGAATTTTTTGGACCTCCCCTCTTCCCACAAATGAACTCATAACTCCCTCACCAGAGGTCGGATTTGGACGGTTTTTAGCTCGTTGAAAGGTAACTGGACGAGCTTTCAAAACGAATCAGGACTTTTCTCATTCCGGGGCCGTCTGGTAACCCGAATGAGCGCCAGAAGCATTCGATCGTCGTTTCTCGATCTCGGTCGTAAATCTTTCGAAATCGCGTGATGCGAATGAAACGCCCGTAACTCCCTCATTATAAGTCGGATTGGGTCCATTTTTAATTCATTGGAAAGGTCAGTCAGTGCTCTTCGAAATCCATTTGAACCGTCGAATTCCGACACCGTTTGGGCCTCCAAAAGTGGGGCGCGAGCAAATCGTCCGGAATTTTTCGACCTTCCCTCTTCCCACAAATGCGCTCATAACTCCCTCACCGGAGTCGGATTTGGACGGTTTTTAGCTCGTTGGAAAGGTAACTGGACGAGCTTTCAAAATGAATCAGGACTTTTCTCATTCCGAGGCCGTCTGGTAGGCCGAATGAACGCCAGAAGCCTTCGATCGTCGTTTCTCGATCTCGGTCGTAAATCTTTCGAAATCGCGTGATGCGAATGAAACGCCCGTAACACCCTCATTATAAGTCGGATTGGGTCCATTTTTAATTCATTAGAAAGGTCAGTCAATGCTCTTCGAAATCCATTTGGAACCGTCGAATTCCGACACCGTTTGGGCCTCCAAAAGTAGGGCACGAGCAAATCGTCCGGAATTTTTCCGACCTCCCCTCTTCCCACAAATGCCCTCATAACTCCCTCATCGGAGGTCGGATTTGGACGATTTTTAGCTCATTGGAAAGGTAACTGGACGAGCTTTCAAAACGAATCAGGCATTTTCTCATTCTGAGGCCGTCTGGTAGCCCGAATGAGCGCCAGAAGCCTTCGATCGTCGTTTCTCGATCTCGGTCGTAAATCTTTCGAAATCGCGTGATGCGAATGAAACGCCCGTAACTCCCTCATTATAAGTCGGATTGGGTCCATTTTTAATTCATTGGAAAGGTCAGTCAGTGCTCTTCGAAATCCATTTGGAACCGTCGAATTCCGACACCGTTTGGGCCCCCAAAAGTACGGCGCGAGCAAATCATCCGGAATTTTTCCGACCACCCCTCTTCCCACAAATGCGCCCATAACTCCCTCACCGGAGGTCGGATTTGGACGGTTTTTAGCTCTTTGGAAAGGTAACTGGACGGGCTTTGAAACAAATCAGGACTTTTCTCATTCCGAGGACGTCTGGTAGCCCGAATGAGCGCCAGAATCCATCAATCGTCGTTTCTCGATCTCGGTCGTAAATCTTTCGAAA
This sequence comes from Magnolia officinalis, assembly GCA_021015155.1. NCBI lineage: Eukaryota > Viridiplantae > Streptophyta > Magnoliopsida > Magnoliales > Magnoliaceae > Magnolia > Magnolia officinalis. Next base: position 16,960 of record JAJHSJ010002358.1, read on the forward strand.
TCGCGTGATTCGAATGAAACGCCCGTAACTCCCTCATTATAAGTCGGATTGGGTCCATTTTTAATTCATTGGAAAGGTCAGTCAGTGCTCTTCGAAATCCATTTTGAACCGTCGAATTCCGACACCGTTTGGGCCTCCAAAAGTGGGGCGCGAGCAAATCGTCCGGAATTTTTCGGACCTCCCCTCTTCCCACAAATGAACTCATAACTCCCTCACCAGAGGTCGGATTTGGACGGTTTTTAGCTCGTTTGAAAGGTAACTGGACGAGCTTTCAAAACGAATCAGGACTTTTCTAATTCCGGGCCGTCTGGTAACCCGAATGAGCGCCAGAAGCATTCGATCGTCGTTTCTCGATCTCGGTCGTAAATCTTTCGAAATCGCGTGATGCGAATGAAACGCCCGTAACTCCCTCATTATAAGTCGGATTGGGTCCATTTTTAATTCATTGGAAAGGTTAGTCAGTGCTCTTCGAAATCCATTTAGAACCGTCGAATTCTGACACCGTTTGGGCCTCCAAAGGTGGGCGCGAGCAAATCGTCCGGAATTTTTCGACCTTCCCTCTTCCCACAAATGCGCTCATAACTCCCTCACCGGAGTCGGATTTGGACGGTTTTTAGCTCGTTGGAAAGGTAACTGGACGAGCTTTCAAAATGAATCAGGACTTTTCTCATTCCGAGGCCGTCTGGTAGGCCGAATGAACGCCAGAAGCCTTCGATCGTCGTTTCTCGATCTCGGTCGTAAATCTTTCGAAATCGCGTGATGCGAATGAAACGCCCGTAACACCCTCATTATAAGTCGGATTGGGTCCATTTTTAATTCATTAGAAAGGTCAGTCAATGCTCTTCGAAATCCATTTGGAACCGTCGAATTCCGACACCGTTTGGGCCTCCAAAACTAGGGCACGAGCAAATCGTCCGGAATTTTTCCGACCTCCCCTCTTCCCACAAATGCCCTCATAACTCCCTCATCGGAGGTCGGATTTGGACGATTTTTAGCTCATTGGAAAGGTAACTGGACGAGCTTTCAAAACGAATCAGGACTTTTCTCATTCCGAGGCCGTCTGGTAGCCCGAATGAGCGCCAGAAGCCTTCGATCGTCGTTTCTCGATCTCGGTCGTAAATCTTTCGAAATCGCGTGATGCGAATGAAACGCCCGTAACTCCCTCATTATAAGTCGGATTGGGTCCATTTTTAATTCATTGGAAAGGTCAGTCAGTGCTCTTCGAAATCCATTTGGAACCGTCGAATTCCGACACCGTTTGGGCCCCCAAAAGTACGGCGCGAGCAAATCATCCGGAATTTTTCCGACCACCCCTCTTCCCACAAATGCGCCCATAACTCCCTCACCGGAGGTCGGATTTGGACGGTTTTTAGCTCTTTGGAAAGGTAACTGGACGGGCTTTGAAAATCAATCAGGACTTTTCTCATTCCGAGGACGTCTGGTAGCCCGAATGAGCGCCAGAATCCATCAATCGTCGTTTCTCGATCTCGGTCGTAAATCTTTCGAAATCGCGTGATTCGAATGAAACGCCCGTAACTCCCTCATTATAAGTCGGATTGGGTCCATTTTTAATTCATTGGAAAGGTCAGTCAGTGCTCTCGAAATCCATTTTGAACCGTCGAATTCCGACACCGTTTGGGCCTCCAAAAGTGGGGCGCGAGCAAATCGTCCGGAATTTTTCGGACCTCCCCTCTTCCCACAAATGAACTCATAACTCCCTCACCAGAGGTCGGATTTGGACGGTTTTTAGCTCGTTTGAAAGGTAACTGGACGAGCTTTCAAAACGAATCAGGACTTTTCTAATTCCGGGGCCGTCTGGTAACCCGAATGAGCGCCAGAAGCATTCGATCGTCGTTTCTCGATCTCGGTCGTAAATCTTTCGAAATCGCGTGATGCGAATGAAACGCCCGTAACTCCCTCATTATAAGTCGGATTGGGTCCATTTTTAATTCATTGGAAAGGTCAGTCAGTGCTCTTCGAAATCCATTTTGAACCGTCGAATTCCGACACCGTTTGGGGTTCCAAAAGTGGGCGCGAGCAAATCGACCGTAATTTTTCCGACCTTCCCTCTTCCCACAAATGCGGCCATAACTCCCTCACCGGAAGTCGGATTTGGACGGTTTTTAGCTCGTTGGAAAGGTAACTGGACGAGCTTTCAAAACGAATCAGGACTTTTCTCATTCTGAGGCCGTCTGGTAGGCCGAATGAACGCCAGAAGCCTTCGATCGTCGTTTCTCGATCTCGGTCGTAAATCTTTCGAAATCGCGTGATGCGAATGAAACGCCCGTAACTCCCTCATTATAAGTCGGATTGGGTCCATTTTTAATTCATTGGAAAGGTTAGTCAGTGCTCTTCGAAATCCATTTAGAACCGTCGAATTCTGACACCGTTTGGGCCTCCAAAGGTCGGGCGCGAGCAAATCATCAGGAATTTTTCTGACCTTCCCTCTTCCCACAAATGCGCCCATAACTCCCTCACCGGAGGTCGGATTTGGACGGTTTTTAGGTCTTTGGAAAGGTAACTGGACGGGCTTTGAAAACAAATCAGGACTTTTCTCATTCCGAGGACGTCTGGTAGCCCGAATGAGTGCCAGAATCCATCAATCGTCGTTTCTCGATCTCGGTCGTAAATCTTTCGAAATCGCGTGATTCGAATGAAACGCCCGTAACTCCCTCATTATAAGTCGGATTGGGTCCATTTTTAATTCATTGGAAACCTCAGTCAGTGCTCTTCAAAATCCATTTGAACCGTTGAATTCTGACACCGTTTGGGCCTCCAAAAGTGGGGCGCGAGCAAATCGTCTGGAATTTTTAGACCTCCCCTCTTCCCACAAATGAACTCATAACTCCCTCACCAGAGGTCGGATTTGGACGGTTTTTAGCTCGTTTGAAAGGTAACTGGACGAGCTTTCAAAACGAATCAGGACTTTTCTAATTCCGGGGCCGTCTGGTAACCCGAATGAGCGCCAGAAGCATTCGATCGTCGTTTCTCGATCTCGGTCGTAAATCTTTCGAAATCGCGTGATGCGAATGAAACGCCCGTAACTCCCTCATTATAAGTCGGATTGGGTCCATTTTTAATTCATTGGAAAGGTTAGTCAGTGCTCTTCGAAATCCATTTAGAACCGTCGAATTCTGACACCGTTTGGGCCTCCAAAGGTGGGGCGCGAGCAAATCGTCCGGAATTTTTCCGACCTTCCCTCTTCCCACAAATGCGCTCATAACTCCCTCACCGGAAGTCGGATTTGGACGGTTTTTAGCTCGTTGGAAAGGTAACTGGACGAGCTTTCAAAATGAATCAGGACTTTTCTCATTCCGAGGCCGTCTGGTAGGCCGAATGAACGCCAGAAGCCTTCGATCGTCGTTTCTCGATCTCGGTCGTAAATCTTTCGAAATCGCGTGATGCGAATGAAACGCCCGTAACTCCCTCATTATAAGTCGGATTGGGTCCATTTTTAATTCATTAGAAAGGTCAGTCAATGCTCTTCGAAATCCATTTGGAACCGTCGAATTCCGACACCGTTTGGGCCTCCAAAACTAGGGCACGAGCAAATCGTCCGGAATTTTTCCGACCTCCCCTCTTCCCACAAATGCCCTCATAACTCCCTCACCGGAGGTCGGATTTGGACAGTTTTTAGCTCATTGGAAAGGTAACTGGACGAGCTTTCAAAACGACTCAGGCATTTTCTCATTCTGAGGCCGTCTGGTAGCCCGAATGAGCGCCAGAAGCCTTCGATTGTCGTTTCTCGATCTCGGTCGTAAATCTTTCGAAATCGCGTGATGCGAATGAAACGCCCGTAACTCGCTCATTATAAGTCGGATTGGGTCCATTTTTAATTCATTGGAAAGGTCAGTCAGTGCTCTTCGAAATCCATTTGGAACCGTCCAATTCCGACACCGTTTGGGCCCACAAAAGTACGGCGCGAGCAAATCGTCCGGAATTTTTCCGACCACCCCTCTTCCCACAAATGCGCCCATAACTCCCTCACCGGAGGTCGGATTTGGACGGTTTTTAGCTCTTTGGAAAGGTAACTGGACGGGCTTTGAAAACAAATCAGGACTTTTCTCATTCCGAGGACGTCTGGTAGCCCGAATGAGCGCCAGAATCCATCAATCGTCGTTTCTCGATCTCGGTCGTAAATCTTTCGAAATCGCGTGATGCGAATGAAACGCCCGTAACTCCCTCATTATAAGTCGGATTGGGTCCATTTTTAATTCATTGGAAAGGTCAGTCAGTGCTCTTCGAAATCCATTTGAACCGTCGAATTCCGACACCGTTTGGGCCTCCAAAAGTGGGGCGCGAGCAAATCGTCCGGAATTTTTCACCTCCCCTCTTCCCACAAATGACCTCATAACTCCCTCACCAGAGGTCGGATTTGGACGGTTTTTAGCTCGTTTGAAAGGTAACTGGACGAGCTTTCAAAACGAATCAGGACTTTTCTAATTCCGAGGCCGTCTGGTAGCCCGAATGAGCGCCAGAAGCATTCGATCGTCGTTTCTCGATCTCGGTCGTAAATCTTTCGAAATCGCGTGATGCGAATGAAACGCCCGTAACTCCCTCATTATAAGTCGGATTGGGTCCATTTTTAATTCATTGGAAAGGTTAGTCAGTGCTCTTCGAAATCCATTTAGAACCGTCGAATTCTGACACCGTTTGGGCCTCCAAAGGTGGGGCGCGAGCAAATCGTCCGGAATTTTTCCGACCTTCCCTCTTCCCACAAATGCGCTCATAACTCCCTCACCGGAAGTCGGATTTGGACGGTTTTTAGCTCGTTGGAAAGGTAACTGGACGAGCTTTCAAAATGAATCAGGACTTTTCTCATTCCGAGGCCGTCTGGTAGGCCGAATGAACGCCAGAAGCCTTCGATCGTCGTTTCTCGATCTCGGTCGTAAATCTTTCGAAATCGCGTGATGCGAATGAAACGCCCGTAACTCCCTCATTATAAGTCGGATTGGGTCCATTTTTAATTCATTGGAAAGGTCAGTCAGTGCTCTTCGAAATCCATTTGGAACCGTCGAATTCCGACACCGTTTGGGCCTCCAAAAGTAGGGCGCGAGCAAATCGTCCGGAATTTTTCCGACCTCCCCTCTTCCCACAAATGCCCTCATAACTCCCTCATCGGAGGTCGGATTTGGACGATTTTTAGCTCATTGGAAAGGTAACTGGACGAGCTTTCAAAACGAATCAGGCATTTTCTCATTCTGAGGCCGTCTGGTAGCCCGAATGAGCGCCAGAAGCCTTCGATTGTCGTTTCTCGATCTCGGTCGTAAATCTTTCGAAATCGCGTGATGCGAATGAAACGCCCGTAACTCCCTCATTATAAGTCGGATTGGGTCCATTTTTAATTCATTGGAAAGGTCAGTCAGTGCTCTTCGAAATCCATTTGGAACCGTCGAATTCCGACACCGTTTGGGCCTCCAAAAGTAGGGCGCGAGGAAATCATCCGGAATTTTTCCGACCACCCCTCTTCCCACAAATGCCCATAACTCCCTCACCGAGGTCGGATTTGGACGGTTTTAGCTCTTTGGAAAGGTAACTGGACGGGCTTTGAAAACAAATCAGGACTTTTCTCATTCCGAGGCCGTCTGGTAGCCGACGAATGAGCGCCAGAATCCATCAATCGTCGTTTCTCGATCTCGGTCGTAAATCTTTCGAAATCGCGTGATCGAATGAAACGCCCGTAACTCCCTCATTATAAGTCGGATTGGGTCCATTTTTAATTCATTGGAAAGGTCAGTCAGTGCTCTCGAAATCCATTTTGAACCGTCGAATTCCGACACCGTTTGGGCCTCCAAAAGTGGGGCGCGAGCAAATCGTCCGGAATTTTCGGACCTCCCCTCTTCCCACAAATGAACTCATAACTCCCTCACCGAGGTCGGATTTGGACGGTTTTTAGCTCGTGGAAAGGTAACTGGACGAGCTTTCAAAACGAATCAGGACTTTTCTCATTCTGGGCCGTCTGGTACCCGAATGAGCGCCAGAAGCATTCGATCGTCGTTTCTCGATCTCGGTCGTAAATCTTTCGAAATCGCGTGATGCGAATGAAACGCCCGTAACTCCCTCATTATAAGTCGGATTGGGTCATTTTTAATTCATTGAAAGGTCAGTCAGTGCTCTTCGAAATCCATTTGGAACCGTCGAATTCCGACACCGTTTGGGCCTCCAAAAGGGGGCGCGAGCAAATCGTCGGAATTTTTCCGACCTTCCCTCTTCCCACAAATGCGCTCATAACTCCCTCACCGGAAGTCGGATTTGGACGGTTTTTAGCTCGTTGGAAAGGTAACTGGACGAGCTTTCAAAATGAATCAGGACTTTTCTCATTCCGAGGCCGTCTGGTAGGCCGATGATGAACGCCAGAAGCCTTCGATCGTCGTTTCTCGATCTCGGTCGTAAATCTTTCGAAATCGCGTGATGCGAATGAAACGCCCGTAACTCCCTCATTATAAGTCGGATTGGGTCCATTTTTAATTCATTGGAAAGGTCAGTCAGTGCTCTTCGAAATCCATTTGGAACCGTCGAATTCCGACACCGTTTGGGCCTCCAAAAATAGGGCGCGAGCAAATCGTCCGGAATTTTTCGACCTCCCCTCTTCCCACAAATGCCCTCATAACTCCCTCACGGAGGTCGGATTTGGACGGTTTTTAGCTCTTGGAAAGGTAACTGGACGAGCTTTCAAAACGAATCAGGATTTTCTCATTCTGAGGCCGTCTGGTAGCCCGAATGAGCGCCAGAAGCCTTCGATCGTCGTTTCTCGATCTCGGTCGTAAATCTTTCGAAATCGCGTGATGCGAATGAAACGCCCGTAACTCCCTCATTATAAGTCGGATTGGGTCCATTTTTAATTCATTGGAAAGGTCAGTCAGTGCTCTTCGAAATCCATTTGGAACCGTCGAATTCCGACACCGTTTGGGCCTCCAAAAGTAGGGCGCGAGCAAATCATCCGGAATTTTTCCGACCTCCCCTCTTCCCACAAATGCGCTCATAACTCCCTCACCGGAGGTCGGATTTGGACGGTTTTTAGCTCTTTGGAAAGGTAACTGGACGAGCTTTCAAAACAAATCAGGACTTTTCTCATTCGAGGCCGTCTGGTAGCCCGAATGAGCGCCAGAAGAAGCTTCATCGTCGTTTCTCGATCTCGGTCGTAAATCTTTCGAAATCGCGTGATTCGAATGAAACGCCCGTAACTCCCTCATTATAAGTCGGATTGGGTCCTTTTAATTCATTGGAAAGGTCAGTCAGTGCTCTTCGAAATCCATTTGGAACCGTCGAATTCCGACACCGTTTGGGCCTCCAAAAGTGGGGCGCGAGCAAATCGTCCGGAATTTTTTCGACCTCCCTCTTCCCACAAATGCGCTCATAACTCCCTCACCGGAGGTCGGATTTGGACGGTTTTTAGCTCGTTTGGAAAGGTAACTGGACGAGCTTTCAAAACGAATCAGGACTTTTCTCATTCCAGGGCGTCTGGTAACCCGAATGAGCGCCAGAAGCCTTCGATCGTCGTTTCTCGATCTCGGTCGTAAATCTTTCGAAATCGCGTGATGCGAATGAAACGCCCGTAACTCCCTCATTATAAGTCGGATTGGGTCCATTTTTAATTCATTGGAAAGGTCAGTCAGTGCTCTTCGAAATCCATTTGGAACCGTCGAATTCTGACACCGTTTGGGCCTCCAAAGGGGGGGCGCGAGCAAATCGTCCGGAATTTTCCGACCTCCCTCTTCCCACAAATGCGCTCATAACTCCCTCACCGGAGTCGGATTTGGACGGTTTTTAGCTCGTGGAAAGGTAACTGGACGAGCTTTCAAAAAAATGAATCAGGACTTTTCTCATTCCGAGGCCGTCTGGTAGCCCGAATGAGCGCCAGAAGCCTTCGATCGTCGTTTCTCGATCTCGGTCGTAAATCTTTCGAAATCGCGTGATGCGAATGAAACGCCTGTAACTCCCTCATTATAAGTCGGATTGGGTCCATTTTTAATTCATTGGAAAGGTCAGTCAGTGCTCTTCAAAATCCATTTGGAACTGTCGAATTCCGACACCGTTTGGGCCTCCAAAAGTGGGGCGCGAGCAAATCGTCCGGAATTTTTCCGACCTCCCCTCTTCCCACAAATGCCCTCATAACTCCCTCACCGGAGGTCGGCTTTGGACGGTTTTTAGCTCGTTGGAAAGGTAACTGGACGAGCTTTCAAAACAAATCAGGCATTTTCTCATTCTGAGGCCGTCTGGTAGCCCGAATGAGAGCCAGAAGCCTTCGATTGTCGTTTCTCGATCTCGATCGTAAATCTTTCGAAATCGAGTGATGCGAATGAAACGCCCGTAACACCCTCATTATAAGTCGGATTGGGTCCATTTTAATTCATTGGAAAGGTAAGTCAGTGCTCTTCGAAATCCATTTAGAACCGTCGAATTCCGACACCGTTTGGGCCTCCAAAAGTAGGGCGCGAGGAAATCATCCAGAATTTTTTCGACCACCCCTCTTCCCACAAATGCGCCATAACTCCCTCACCGGAGGTCGGATTTGGACGGTTTTTAGCTCTTGGAAAGGTAACTGGACGGGCTTGAAAACAAATCAGGACTTTTCTCATTCCGAGGCCGTCTGGTAGCCCGAATGAGCGCCAGAATCCATCAATCGTCGTTTCTCGATCTCGGTCGTAAATCTTTCGAAATCGCGTGATTCGAATGAAACGCCCCGTAACTCCCTCATTATAAGTCGGATTGGGTCCATTTTTAATTCATTGGAAAGGTCAGTCAGTGCTCTTCGAAATCCATTTTGAACCGTCGAATTCCGACACCGTTTGGGCCTCCAAAAGTGGGGCGCGAGCAAATCGTCCGGAATTTTTCCGACCTCCCCTCTTCCCACAAATGAACTCATAACTCCCTCACCGGAGGTCGGATTTGGACGGTTTTAGCTCGTTTGAAAGGTAACTGGACGAGCTTTCAAAACGAATCAGGACTTTTCTCATTCCGGGGCCGTCTGGTAACCCGAATGAGCGCCAGAAGCATTCGATCGTCGTTTCTCGATCTCGGTCGTAAATCTTTCGAAATCGCGTGATGCGAATGAAACGCCCGTAACTCCCTCATTATAAGTCGGATTGGGTCCATTTTAATTCATTGGAAAGGTCAGTCAGTGCTCTTCGAAATCCATTTGGAACCGTCGAATTCCGACACGTTTGGGCCCCCAAAAGTAGGGCGCGAGCAAATCATCCGGAATTTTCCGACCACCCCTTCCCACAAATGCCCATAACTCCTCACCGGAGGTCGGATTTGGACGGTTTTTAGCTCTTTGGAAAGGTAACTGGACGACCTTTCAAAAAAAATCATGACTTTTCTCATTTCGTGGCCGTCTGGTAGCCCGAATGAGCGCCAGGATCCTTCAATCGTCGTTTCTCGATCTCGCTCGTAAATCTTTTGAAATCGCGTGATGCGAATGAAACGCCCGTAACTCCCTCATTATATGTCGGATTGGATACATTTATTATTCATTGGAAAGGTCAGTCAGTGCTCTTCAAAATCCATTTAGAACCGTCGAATTCCGACACCGTTTGGGCCTCCAAAAGTGGGGCGCGAGCAAATCGTCCGGAATTTTTCCGACCTCCCCTCTTCCCACAAATGCCTCATAACTCCCTCACCGGAGGTCGGATTTGGACGGTTTTAGCTCGTTTGAAAGGTAACTGGACGAGCTTTCAAAACGAATCAGGACTTTTCAATTCCGGGCCGTCTGGTAGCCCGAATGAGCGCCAGAAGCATTCGATCGTCGTTTCTCGATCTCGGTCGTAAATCTTTCGAAATCGCGTGATGCGAATGAAACGCCCGTAACTCCCTCATTATAAGTCGGATTGGGTCCATTTTTAATTCATTGGAAAGGTTCAGAGTGCTCTTCGAAATCCATTTGGAACCGTCGAATTCTGACACCGTTTGGGCCTCCAAAAGTGGGGCGCGAGCAAATCGTCCGGAATTTTTCCGACCTTCCCTCTTCCCACAAATGCGCTCATAACTCCCTCACCGGAGTCGGATTTGGACGGTTTTTAGCTCGTTGGAAAGGTAACTGGACGAGCTTTCAAAAACAAATCAGGACTTTCTCATTCGAGGGCCGTCTGGTAGGCCGAATGAGCGCCAGAAGCCTTCGATCGTCGTTTCCCGATCTCGGTCGTAAATCTTTCCAAATCACGTGATGCGAATGAAACGCCCGTAACACCCTCATTATAAGTCGGATTGGGTCCATTTTTAATTCATTGCAAAGGTCAGTCAGTGCTCTTCGAAATCCATTTGGAACCGTCGAATTCCGACACCGTTTGGGCCCCCAAAAGTACGGCGCGAGCAAATCGTCCGGAATTTTTCCGACCTCCCCTCTTCCCACAAATGCCCTCATAACTCCCTCATCGGAGGTCGGATTTGGACGGTTTTTAGCTCATTGGAAAGGTAACTGGACGAGCTTTCAAAACGAATCAGGATTTTCTAATTGAGGCCGTCTGGTAGCCCGAATGAGCGCCAGAAGCTCTTCGATTGTCGTTTCTCGATCTCGGTCGTAAATCTTTCGAAATCGCGTGATGCGAATGAAACGCCCGTAACTCCCTCATTATAAGTCGGATTGGGTCCATTTTTAATTCATTGGAAAGGTCAGTCAGTGCTCTTCGAAATCCATTTGGAACCGTCGAATTCTGACACCGTTTGGGCCTCCAAAAGTGGGGCGCGAGCAAATCGTCCGGAATTTTTCCGACCTCCCTCTTCCCACAAATGCGCTCATAACTCCCTCACCGGAGGTCGGATTTGGACGGTTTTTAGCTCTTTGAAAGGTAACTGGACGAGCTTTCAAAACAAATCAGGACTTTTCTCATTCCGAGGCCGTCTGGTAGCCCGAATGAGCGCCAGAATCCATCATCGTCGTTTCTCGATCTCGGTCGTAAATCTTTCGAAATCGCGTGATTCGAATGAAACGCCCGTAACTCCCTCATTATAAGTCGGATTGGGTCCATTTTTAATTCATTGAAAGGTCAGTCAGTGCTCTTCGAAATCCATTTGAACCGTCGAATTCCGACACCGTTTGGGCCTCCAAAAGTGGGGCGCGAGCAAATCGTCCGAATTTTTGGACCTCCCCTCTTCCCACAAATGAACTCATAACTCCCTCACCGAGGTCGGATTTGGACGGTTTTTAGCTCGTTTGAAAGGTAACTGGACGAGCTTTCAAAACGAATCAGGACTTTTCTAATTCCGGGCCGTCTGGTAACCCGAATGAGCGCCAGAAGCATTCGATCGTCGTTTCTCGATCTCGGTCGTAAATCTTTCGAAATCGCGTGATGCGAATGAAACGCCCGTAACTCCCTCATTATAAGTCGGATTGGGTCCATTTTTAATTCATTGGAAAGGTTAGTCAGTGCTCTTCGAAATCCATTTAGAACCGTCGAATTCTGACACCGTTTGGGCCTCCAAAGTGGGGCGCGAGCAAATCGTCCGGAATTTTTCCGACCTTCCCTCTTCCCACAAATGCGCTCATAACTCCCTCACCGGAAGTCGGATTTGGACGGTTTTTAGCTCGTTGGAAAGGTAACTGGACGAGCTTTCAAAATGAATCAGGACTTTTCTCATTCCGAGGCCGTCTGGTAGGCCGAATGAGCGCCAGAAGCCTTCGATCGTCGTTTCTCGATCTCGGTCGTAAATCTTTCGAAATCGCGTGATGCGAATGAAACGCCCGTAACACCCTCATTATAAGTCGGATTGGGTCCATTTTTAATTCATTAGAAAGGTCAGTCAATGCTCTTCGAAATCCATTTGGAACCGTCGAATTCCGACACCGTTTGGGCCTCCAAAACTAGGGCACGAGCAAATCGTCCGGAATTTTTCCGACCTCCCCTCTTCCCACAAATGCGCTCATAACTCCCTCACCGGAGGTCGGATTTGGACGGTTTTTAGCTCTTTGGAAAGGTAACTGGACGAGCTTTCAACGAATCAGGCATTTCTCATTCTGAGGCCGTCTGGTAGCCCGAATGAGCGCCAGAAGCCTTCGATCGTCGTTTCTCGATCTCGGTCGTAAATCTTTCGAAATCGCGTGATGCGAATGAAACGCCCGTAACTCCCTCATTATAAGTCGGATTGGGTCCATTTTTAATTCATTGGAAAGGTCAGTCAGTGCTCTTCGAAATCCATTTGGAACCGTCGAATTCCGACACCGTTTGGGCCCCAAAAGTAGGGCGCGAGCAAATCATCCGGAATTTTTCCGACCTCCCCTCTTCCCACAAATGCCCATAACTCCCTCACCGGAGGTCGGATTTGGACGGTTTTTAGCTCTTTGGAAGGTAACTGGACGGGCTTTCAAAACAAATCAGGACTTTTCTCATTCCGAGGCCGTCTGGTACCCGAATGAGCGCCAGAAGCCATCATCGTCGTTTCTCGATCTCGGTCGTAAATCTTTCGAAATCGCGTGATGCGAATGAAACGCCCGTAACTCCCTCATTATAAGTCGGATTGGGTCCATTTTTAATTCATTGGAAAGGTCAGTCAGTGCTCTTCGAAATCCATTTTGAACCGTCGAATTCCGACACCGTTTGGGCCTCCAAAAGGGGCGCGAGCAAATCGTCCGAATTTTTCGGACCTCCCCTCTTCCCACAAATGCCTCATAACTCCCTCACCGGAGGTCGGATTTGGACGGTTTTTAGCTCGTTTGAAAGGTAACTGGACGAGCTTTCAAAACGAATCAGGACTTTTCTCATTCCGGGCCGTCTGGTAACCCGAATGAGCGCCAGAAGCCTTCGATCGTCGTTTCTCGATCTCGGTCGTAAATCTTTCGAAATCGCGTGATGCGAATGAAACGCCCGTAACTCCCTCATTATAAGTCGGATTGGGTCCATTTTTAATTCATTGGAAAGGTCAGTCAGTGCTCTTCGAAATCCATTTAGAACCGTCGAATTCGACACCGTTTGGGCCTCCAAAAGTGGGGCGCGAGCAAATCGTCCGGAATTTTTCGACCTCCCCTCTTCCCACAAATGCGCTCATAACTCCCTCACCGGAAGTCGGATTTGGTCGGTTTTTAGCTCGTTGGAAAGGTAACTGGACGAGCTTTCAAAATAAATTAGGACTTTTTTCATTCCGAGGCCGTCTGGTAGGCCGAATGAGCGCCAGAAGCCTTCGATTGTCGTTTCTCGATCTCGATCGTAAATCTTTCGAAATCGCGTGATGCGAAAGAAACGTCCGTAACTCCCTCATTATAAGTCGGATTGGGTCCATTTTTAATTCATTGGAAAGGTCAGTAAGTGCTCTTCGAAATTCATTTGGAACCGTCGAATTCTGACGCCGTTTGGGCCTCCAAAAGTAGGGCGCGAGCAAATCGTCCGGAATTTTTCCGACCTCCCCTCTTCCCACAAATGCCCTCATAACTCCCTCACCGGAGGTCGATTTGGACGGTTTTTAGCTCGTTGGAAAGGTAACTGGACGCTTTCAAAACGAATCAGGATTTTCTCATTCCGAGGCCGTCTGGTAGCCCGAATGAGCGCCAGAAGCCTTCGATCGTCGTTTCTCGATCTCGGTCGTAAATCTTTCGAAATCGCGTGATGCGAATGAAACGCCCGTAACTCCCTCATTATAAGTCGGATTGGGTCCATTTTTAATTCATTGGAAAGGTCAGTCAGTGCTCTTCGAAATCCATTTGGAACCGTCGAATTCAGACACCGTTTGGCCTCCAAAAGTGGGGCGCGAGCAAATCGTCCGGAATTTTTCCGACCTCCCCTCTTCCCACAAATGCGCTCATAACTCCCTCACCGGAGGTCGGATTTGGACGGTTTTTAGCTCGTTGGAAAGGTAACTGGACGGGCTTTCTGGAACTTCAAAATCAGACTTTTCTCATTCCGAGCCGTCTGGTAGCCCGAATGAGCGCCAGAAGCCTTCGATCGTCGTTTCTCGATCTCGGTCGTAAATCTTTCGAAATCGCGTGATGCGAATGAAACGCCCGTAACTCCCTCATTATAAGTCGGATTGGGTCCATTTTTAATTCATTGGAAGGTCAGTCATGCTCTTTCGAAATCCATTTGGAACCGTCGAATTCCGACACCGTTTGGGCCTCCAAAAGTGGGGCGCGAGCAAATCGTCCGGAATTTTTCCGACCTCCCCTCTTCCCACAAATGCGCCCATAACTCCCTCACCGGAGGTCGGATTTGGACGGTTTTTAGCTCTTTGGAAAGGTAACTGGACGAGCTTTCAAAACGAATCAGGACTTTCTCATTCCGAGGCCGTCTGGTAGCCCGAATGAGCGCCAGAAGCCATCGATCGTCGTTTCTCGATCTCGGTCGTAAATCTTTCGAAATCGCGTGATGCGAATGAAACGCCCGTAACTCCCTCATTATAAGTCGGATTGGGTCCATTTTTAATTCATTGGAAAGGTCAGTCAGTGCTCTTCGAAATCCATTTGGAACCGTCGAATTCCGACACCGTTTGGGCCTCCAAAAGTGGGGCGCGAGCAAATCGTCCGGAATTTTTCCGACCTCCCTCTTCCCACAAATGCGCTCATAACTCCCTCACCGAGGTCGGATTTGGACGGTTTTTAGCTCGTTGGAAAGGTAACTGGACGAGCTTTCAAACGAATCAGGACTTTTCTCATTCCGAGGCCGTCTGGTAGCCGAATGAGCGCCAGAAGCCTTCGATCGTCGTTTCTCGATCTCGGTCGTAAATCTTTCGAAATCGCGTGATGCGAATGAAACGCCCGTAACTCCCTCATTATAAGTCGGATTGGGTCCATTTTAATTCATTGGAAAGGTCAGTCAGTGCTCTTCGAAATCCATTTAGAACCGTCGAATTCCGACACCGTTTGGGCCTCCAAAGTGGGGCGCGAGCAAATCGTCCGGAATTTTCCGACCTCCCCTCTTCCCACAAATGTGCTCATAACTCCCTCACCGGAGGTCGGATTTGGACGGTTTTTAGCTCGTTCGAAGGGTAACTGGACGAGCTTTCAAAATGAATCAGGACTTTTCTCATTCCGAGGCCGTATGGTAGCCCGAATGAGCGCCAGAAACCTTCGACCATCGTTTCTCGATCTCGGTCGTAAATCTTTCGAAATCGCGTGATGCGAATGAAACGCCCGTAACCCCTCATTATAAGTCGGATTGGGTCCATTTTTAATTCATTGGAAAGGTCAGTCAGCTCTTCGAAATCCATTTGGAACCGTCGAATTCCGACACCGTTTGGGCCTCCAAAGTAGGCCGAGCAAATCGTCAGGAATTTTTCTGACCTCCCCTCTTCCCACAAATGCCCTCATAACTCCCTCACCGGAGGTCAGATTTGGACAGTTTTTTACTCGTTGGAAAGGTAACTGGACGAGCTTTCAAAACGAATTAGGACATTTCTCATTCCGAGGCCGTCTGGTTGCCCGAATGAGCGCCAGAAGCCTTCTATCGTCGTTTCTCGATCTCTGTCGTAAATCTTTCGAATTCGCGTGATGCGAATGAAACGCCCGTAACTCCCTCATTATAAGTCGGATTGGGTCCATTTTTAATTCATTGGAAAGGTCAGTCAGTGCTCTTCGAAATCCATTTGGAACCGTCGAATTCCGACACCGTTTGCCCCCAAAAGTGGGCGCGAGCAAATCGTCCGGAATTTTTCCGACCTCCCCTCTTCCCACAAATGCGCCTCATAACTCCCTCACCGAGGTCGGATTTGGACGGTTTTTAGCTCTTTGGAAAGGTAACTGGACGAGCTT